>OX123200.2:47509548-47634290 GCA_944739405.2 Euclidia mi | reverse complement strand
AAATTAACTTTCTGTTTGAGAATACTATAAAGTAGATATGAGATTTTATGGTAAATGTTTTTTAGATTCAATTGATAAGCTTTTATTTTATACTTACTTGTTTTTAATTTTTACTTTTATTTTATACTTATACCTCAATGATTTGGTAAATAAGCTCTCCCGATAAGCTCGATCAAACGACTACTACGTAATAGTAACCTACACTTTTAGCCATATTCATTTCTGCATAGGAATATTCGAGTTTTCTGTGGAATCAATAAGACAGCTTTAGATACGGTTCTGATTACCAGAGATTTAGTATTTCTTGAGATTAATTTATTGCAATCGATGCCATGTGGGCCAAAGACACACTTGACAGAAAGCGGTAAACCCGGTTTACAGGCTGCTTATAGATTATGGTAGAATAAAGAATTTAATTAGGATTCTTTGCATTCTTCATTTATTTCGGGGGCGCGTACGTTTATATGTACCATATAATATGTGATATAACATGTATGTACTGCAGTGTTCTTGCCCCACAAGTTTGTTACATTGTAACGTATGCCTAAAAGAATATTTTACTACATGGGAAGAACTCACCACTAAATTAATAGACGATTTCACACCGTACGATTATGACTACCGTTTATTAAATGAAATCCGCCGACGTACTCAAGGTGCTACCGAAACTATAATTATTTATCTCTCGATAATGAATAATCAGCTGTTCGCTAGGCTGTCACCGTCAAAGCGATTGTCCGAACGCGAAAAATTAGACATCCTATTGCATAACAAACGTCCATGTTATTCGCTAGTGCTAGCTCCGTCAATATCTTCAATAGACAGTATAGCAACACTGCAGACGTTATGTTTAAATTACGAACGGATGAAATGTTTGAACTCTCAATTCCGCGAACCGTATTATAGTAACGACACGTTGGCACCAGACCTAGCTTACAGTCACAAACTTAATAACCGAGCGCGTAATAATTCCTACAATAATTATTCCGCTGCCACTATAGAGGGGACGCCCGATAACCCCGAATACACTGAGAACAACGAACCTAGCAATCCTAAGTCTAAACCTAGCTCTGTCGCTCTAGTCACGTCCAAGTACTGTCCGCGCTGCCGTATCAATAATCACAGTTTGAATGAGTGCAAACGCGATCGGTTTGCAATTTGCTTCAAGTGCGGCCGTAGGGATGTGACATTCCCTAACTGCCCGAACTGTAAATCGACGAAACCAAAAAACTAGTTGGTCAGGGTCGGAGCGTGTCAAAACCTAAATTAGGTTCTACAACCTATTCAACTAATTTTGACAAAGATGATTGGAGAAATTGGCTAAACACTCTAAAACTGTATTTCTCTAGTTATTCCGTCGCCTCGATCCTGGACAATAAACTTAAAAATGACCTACCGCCCTATGTTAACGTAACGGTTAATAGTTTACCTATTTGTGGATTGCTCGATTGCGGTTCAGCCATTACAATTTTAGGTAACAACTCCCATCTGGAGGTAATTACTAAAACCGAGTTAGAAATACTGCAGTGTCACAACACTAATTCTATTCGGTCTGCGGGTGGAAATATATTGTTGCCGCGCGGTTTTATCAACTTACCCACTACTTTTAATAATCAAACCCACTTATGAAAGCTTATATTATTCCAGAAGTTACAAGTAATTTAATTTTAGGCATCGATTTCTGAAAACTATTTAAATTACTGCCTAACCATATCACATCCGTATGCATGTCTAAAACATTGCCGTGTAGTGTGTTAAGTGGAAATAAGCCAAGTAACACGAACGTATTGCAATCTTTTAGTGAGTTAAGTGAGTCACAACAAAGAACGGCTATGTTAATTATAAAGAAATACGCTTAATAGAACGTGCTATAGACACTGGCGATTCTGCGCCGATACGCCAAAGATATTATAGGCTACCACCGGCGAAATTAAGAACAATTATTGACGAATTACACGAAATGCAATGCATTGGGAGTGGTAGAAAAATGCGAAAGTTCTTGGTCGTCACCTATTTTACTAACGCCTAAGAAAGACGGTAAACAAAGGTTTTGTTTAGATAGTCGGAAACTTAATTCTATTAGTAAAAAAGACGCGTACAAATTGCCGTACGTATCTGAAATTTTAGACAATCTTAGGAATGCTAGGTATCTAAGTAGTATAGACTTATCTAAGTCATTTTGGCAGACGCCTCTTCGCGAATGTGATCGTGATAAGACTGCGTTCTATGTGCCTACTAGAGGAACATTTAGATTTGTGACTATGCCGTTTGGTTTAACGAATGCGCCTGCGACACAACAGCGTTTGGTGGATCACTTGTTTACGAATAGTCCTGAGTTCGAAAACTCTGTATTCGTTTTTTTAGATGATATCGTGCTTATATCACCATATTTTAATGCTCATGTTTCACTATTAAATAAAGTATACGAAAAATTAAAATCGGCCCACCTTACAATTAACCTAGAAAAATCTAAATTCTTCCGTGACGAATTGAAGTACTTGGGCTACGTAGTAAACTCTAAATGATTACAAGTAGACCCATGTAAGGTGGAAGCCATTCTTCAATATGCTACGCCTAAGAATAAAAAATAAGTCAAAAGGTTCTTAGGCATTGCATCATGGTATCGGCGATTCATTCCTAATTTTAGTACTATTGCCGGGCCTTTGAACAAACTTTCTACCGGTAAGAAAGCTGCACCATTCCAGTGGTCGGTGGAAGCTGATGACTCGTTTTGTAAACTAAAACAATTGTTAAGCTCCGCACCAATATTATCGTGCCCCGATTACGAGAAGCCGTTTCAAGTTCACACAGATGCGAGTGCGTGTGGCATCGGTGGGTTGCTGACACAAGAAATAGATGGCGTGGAACTACCTATCGCTTACATGAGTAGGTCACAAAATGCACAGGAACAAAACTATAGTAAGTATAACAGAACAGGAGACATTAGCAGTTCTAACAGCCCTCGAATATTGGCGCTGTTATTTAGATAATGGGTTAAAGTTTGTTGTGTATACTGACCATTCCGCACTGAAATGGTTCCTAAACTTGAGCAACCCGACTGGTAGATTAGCTCGGTGGTCGGTTCGTCTGTCAGCCTTTAACTTCGAAATAAAGCATCGGCGCGGCGCAGATTCGGCGCGGCGCAGATAATATTATAGCAGATGCGTTATCACGATCCCTACCTGTAAATAAAATTAACGCGAATAATAATAATAACGCGAACAATCCTAATGTTGACACTGATCAATGGTATTCAGCCACCTACAATGGTTATATATCTACGCCTAATGACTATCCAGACTATTCTATTAAAAATAATAAATTGTATCGTTTGATAAAATCTAGGTGGAGTTCGAATGGAAAGAAGTGCTACCTTCTTCTGATCGAAATAATGTCATATTATAGAACCATGCCGAACCCATTTCGGGGCACTTCAGTATATTCAAAACTTACAAGCGCTTAGCACTCCGTTATTATTGGCCCAAAATACACGCTGATGTGGTAAAGTTCATAAATTCTTGCTACACTTGTATCGCGCGCAAACATCAGAACCATACACCATTGGGAACCATGGGACGACCCAAAGTGTGTTCACGACCCTTCCAAACCATTAGTGTAGATTTGAACTTTTATTGCAAATTTATGCCTCGCTGGCTCAGACAGTTTTCGCGTATTGTCTACCGGCAACGACAACCCAACCTACTAGACGGCACACGTAAGGCGAACACTTTCAAACAACACATTAGACTTATACGTCTTATATAAGACCAATCCCAACACTAGATATGAATTATGACGTTCCGCAAATTTGAACCGGCCAATTAGAATGCATTTTTGTAGCCCTCCCTTGCCCCGCATACATCACCGCTTTGACAGATTTTTTTGTTTGTAGAAATGAAAACATAAGGTGTCTAGTAGGCTGTGTTGTCGTTGTCTACCGGCATGGGGTGTAGCTACCAAGACAAAATTCATTGAGTATATATATAATATGTATATATATATATAATATATATATATACATATTATATATATACATACATATATATATATATATATATATATATATATATATATATATATATATATATACATGTATTAAGTATATATCAGTATAAATACATATATATATGAATAACTACTTGCAATAAATATATACATAATAATATATAAGTGAATAAATACAGTAAATATGCGATTATTCTGCCATTTTGCTCTGTAAAAAATCTCGGGCTTTTAGTTTAAAAGTGAACCGATTGTTAGCCATCCTGATTTCGAGAGGGAGTGCCTTCCATAATAAGACAGATTGGACGAAGAAGGAAGAGTTAACAAGCCCAGAACTACAGGGTTCTATGTATTTTCAGAGTGGTTTGGAGAATATATAATTTTCTTACAGTAAGTTGGTTAGATATTCGATAAAGGCTTTCAGTAGAGAACCAGAAAGGTTTAAAAAACATGACATTCAGTAAAGCCGTCTGCGCCCTTTCAAGCTCAAGGAATTTTGTCTTGGTAGCTACACCCCATGCCGGTAGACAACGACAACACAGCCTACTAGACACCTAATGTTTTCATTTCTACAAACAAAAAAATCTGTCAAAGCGGTGATGTATGCGGGGCAAGGGGGGGCTACAAAAATGCATTCTAATTGGCCGGTTCAAATTTGCGGAACGTCATAATTCATATCTAGTGTTGGGATTGGTCTTATATAAGACGTATAAGTCTAATGTGTTGTTTGAAAGTGTTCGCCTTACGTGTGCCGTCTAGTAGGTTGGGTTGTCGTTGCCGGTAGACAATACGCGAAAACTGTCTGAGCCAGCGAGGCATAAATTTGCAATAAAAGTTCCTTTGTGGCTATGTGACGTAAGGTTTTAAAGGTCCAAATTAACTTTCTGTTTGAGAATACTATAAAGTAGATATGAGATTTTATGGTAAATGTTTTTTAGATTCAATTGATAAGCTTTTATTTTATACTTATTTGTTTTAAATTTTTACTTTTATTTTATACTTATACCTCAATGATTTGGTAAATAAGCTCTCCCGATAAGCTCGATCAAACGACTACTACGTAATAGTAACCTACACTTTTAGCCATATTCATTTCTGCATAGGAATATTCGAGTTTTCTGTGGAATCAATAAGAACAGCTTTAGATACGGTTCTGATTACCAGAGATTTAGTATTTCTTGAGATTAATTTATTGCAATCGATGCCATGTGGGCCAAAGACACACTTGACAGAAAGCGGTAAAACCCGGTTTACAGGCTGCTTATAGATTATGGTAGAATAAAGAATTTAATTAGGATTCTTTGCATTCTTCATTTATTTCGGGGCGCGTACGTTTATATGTACCATATAATATGTGATATAACATGTATGTACTGCAGTGTTCTTGCCCCACAAGTTTGTTACATTGCAAACGTATGCCTAAAAGAATATTTTACTACATGGGAAGAACTCACCACTAAATTAATAGACGATTTCACACCGTACGATTATGACTACCGTTTATTAAATGAAATCCGCCGACGTACTCAAGGTGCTACCGAAACTATAATTATTTATCTCTCGATAATGAATAATCAGCTGTTCGCTAGGCTGCCACCGTCAAAGCGATTGTCCGAACGCGAAAAATTAGACATCCTATTGCATAACATACGTCCATGTTATTCGCTAGTGCTAGCTCCGTCAATATCTTCAATAGACAGTATAGCAACACTGCAGACGTTATGTTTAAATTACGAAGGGATGAAATGTTTGAACTCTCAATTCCGCGAACCGTATTATAGTAACGACACGTTGGCACCAGACCTAGCTTACAGTCACAAACTTAATAACCGAGCGCGTAATAATTCCTACAATAATTATTCCGCTGCCACTATACAGGGGACGCCCGATAACCCCGAATACACTGAGAACAACGAACCTAGCAATCCTAAGTCTAAACCTAGCTCTGTCGCTCTAGTCACGTCCAAGTACTGTCCGCGCTGCCGTATCAATAATCACAGTTTGAATGAGTGCAAACGCGATCGGTTTGCAATTTGCTTCAAGTGCGGCCGTAGGGATGTGACATTCCTTAACTGCCCGAACTGTAAATCGACGAAACCAAAAAACTAGTTGGTCAGGGTCGGAGCGTGTCAAAACCTAAATTAGGTTCTACAACCTATTGAACTAATTTTGACAAAGATGATTGGAGAAATTGGCTAAACATATATATATATATATATATATATATATATATATTATATATATATATATATATATATATATATATATATATCCCCTTCATCACAATGTTGATCAAGCTTGCCATATAAGTAGTTTTTGTTTGATCCGTTTTCACTTGTTGATCCGGCCATGATTTCTTGATGCATTGCGAGCGCCCAATTCTCATGTGGTTCCCTTCGGATCAACTAACGCCAACGTCGTTGCTAATAATAATTACGCTATTTTTATACAAATCCACACTTTACGTATTTTAGATTTACTTGATCCGATTCAAATGGGCCAATCGGAGCGCAGTATTCTTCACGGAGGGCAGTCATTGGTTCTTGGTCACTTTTATGTATTATTATTTTATATTTCTTATCAATTCTCATAGCTTACGGAATTTCTTACATTAACTTGATTTCTATGTCCATTTTCCAGCAATTTTTTTTTACTTCGGAGGTTTTGGTAAAATATTTGTAATAGGTACATTACCTACCAGAGGGGCCCGTGACAAAGTGGCGACCACTCGAATCTTTCAAAAATTCGCGAGGTATAACGCGTTCATCAACGTCTGGTTTATAGATGGGTCATCATCATCATCCTCCGAGCGTTATCCCGGTTGCATCCAGGCCTTTGGCCTTGGAGCCCGGGCCAGCCCTCCTTCACTCGGCCGTACCTACAGCGATAAGTGCCTACACTTTCGCGCGGCTTCCAAGCCTGCGCCCGACGAGTCGCGCTAAGGTTGTCGACTTGAAAATTTGATTTTATTTATTTTACGAAAGCAATTTTTTTTTTTGTTTGTCGAGATATCCCAACGATTATGGTGTCAAATTAAAGATCTAGTTCAAAAATCATTTTATCTGTTTGAATCATGTAAATCGGTCCACGCGTTTAGGAAATAACTAAGAATTTGTATAGTTAAAATGTAAACGACCAGATTTTTTGTGGTTTTTGTTCTACTAGCTCAAATAGTGGGATAGGATACTTATAGGATGATTATTTATTATTAGGTACGTGGTCAAGTAGGTAGATAGACGATGAATAAATATTATAGTAGCAGCGGCAAGTCGACAACCCTAGCGCGACAGCTAGCGCGTCACTCCGCGCCAGACAGCGACAGCGTTATATGTTAGAAAAGAGCGGGAACGGTTAGGTTAATATCGCAGTAGGCACTGAGTGCTTATGCGAGCTGAATTGCACTTTGTTGCTTAGTAGCAAGAGTCGCAATTTCAATAAATTGGTTTGACAAGTGGTGCTTCTGTACGTAAGTACTGTTTATTCTGTGCCCGGGCTCCGCTTTCTAGTCTAACCAGATTTTACTGAATATTAGTTTTCCACAGAGCGACTGTTTTCTTACTATAACATGTATTACCATTTAATTTTGGGCACGGATGGTGTGACTTTTTGTGGCTGGTCACCCATCTAAAACCCAGACGGAGACGAACGCGCTTAACCTTGTGAATCGATAGATTCGAGCGGTCGCCACTTTGCCACGGGCCGCTCACTTTATACGCCACATGTGCGTACTTATTTGAATCCAAAACTTTATAATATAGACCTGCTGGTCAATATTATGTGGCTCCAGGATTATGTTACTTGAGTATTTTGTTTGAATGTTTTAGCTTACTATTTAACTCATAATTGTATACCATAATCTGTATATTTATATGGTGGTAGCTCCCATGGGTATACTCCGTATACTAACTACATTATACTGTTGGGTGTAGGAGATAAATGAAAGGTTCGAGATCTGTATGATGACTGCATTTATTCAATCGATTACATGGTTATATAGAGTACATCGATGCATCAACGTTACATATAATATGGGCATACCTTACATCTTCCCATTAGAAAAAAAATAAAATAAAATACAAATTTTATTTTATGCTGTTCAATACAATACAGCTTGGTTATAAAGAAAAAGTAATAAAATACAAAGGAATATAATATCTCACCTTTAAGAGATTAACTAATAACTAAAATACAAAATATCATTTAACAGTGTAAAATATAGTTTTATACATTTAACAAAATACATTTGTTATGCATAGGTATAGTAAAAACATATTACAGGTAACAATATTAATTAGTATATTTAATGCAGAACGTTGAACCTATTATCTAACACGTCTTAATTGACTATCAAAACATACACTAAGCATAATAATTGCTTTAAGTACTGAATACATGATATGTGAATAAAGTTCACTACTTGATATTTTAGTAACATGAATTATGTTCTACTTGCGAAAGCATTTTACATGATTAATTATAAAATGGTTTTGTTCTATTCTTGTGAACCAAGTCAATTTTACACGGAAAAACGTGACCCGACATGCACTTGACCGCTTTTATACAGTAGAGGTGGCAAACGAGCTACTGTCTGCCCGCCTGATAGTAAGCAGCTAGACATTATAAGCGCGTTGTTTTATCTAGTACTGTTCTACTACCAAAACCACCATGTGGAGAGGCTTAAGTCCTGTAGTGGACTGCAAAAGGCATCATCAATTTATTGTGACCATCTTCCTACCCTATCAGATCAACATTTAGACACCAAAGAAGTTTATATATAATAGCGGGCATTGTAATAATAATAAAGCACCTACTACCAATAATCATTCTCAGAACGTTATTCCGGTAATATGGTAGTTTTGGTTGACTACTATTACCGTTTTCAACCAAAAACAATTTCTTTCAAAATTACCAAACCTACCATTTCTACAATTTGTGTCATTACTAACATTTCTACCAAATCTACCATTATCTCAAACCAACCATTTGTGCCATAACAACTATTGCTACCAAAACTACTATTTATACCATAACTACAATTTCCACCAAAACTACTATTCATACAAAAACAACCATATCTTCCAAAACTACAATTTCTTTCAAAGTAACCATTTTCTACCACAGATTCTGGCAAATTTTCTACCACAGATTCTGCCACATTTTCTACCAAAGCTACAAGTTCTGCCACACACAATTTTCTACCAAATACTTATTCCTATCACTTTTAAATTTTAATGATGATATTAGTACATACTATCTATATTATTCAATAGAACTTATGACGTGCAAATTTTATTAATGTGATGAACAGTAAGACTTATGTAATAGCACTATAGTATTTAAGATTATATTTAATGTAAAAGGAACATTTGTACGCCGGTGACGGCAAAATACTATGGACTTAAAAACAGTAAACAACTTTGTAAGCAGTATTCCAACAAATAAACTATTATTTTCTATTCTGTAAATGTTACATATTAATAAAAAAGAATACTTCATTTATATCGTTCTAGAGCTGGGTAGTCCTCATGAGCAAATGTATTGTATGACCATTTACTGGAGCCAATTAAGTAAACAGAAGTTGGCATATAATTTAGAGTACAATTGTAATAATAGTTTTAAATAGAAAATATTTACCATACTATTAATCATGCAATTAATGAACTTAATCCTGAAGCTTCATAGTATTGATCGATTGGTTAGCTGGTAGTATTATGACTGAATTTAAATAAGTATACAGATATGCCATGTAAAGTATAATGTGGAGCCACATCACATTGATTTGTTTTTATATAAGTTTACTGGATTCAAATAAGTACGTACGATGCAGCATGTAATCAGAGTTAAATAATACGTAAATCAACAACATAATGCTAGCAAATCACTCCATGGCTGCTATAATTTCACTCGTTGATCTAACAATGCATGGTTATAATAAATATAAATCCTCTGGATCAACTTATGTATGGAAATAGATAAGGATCTCATCTAATGATATTAAATATCTATGGGCCTTATTCGAAGGCGCAAGGTCAATCAGAGGGCGATGGAGAGAGTTATTCTTGGAGGTTTCCTGTGCGAGATCGAATCAGAAATGAGGAGATCCGCAGGCGAACCAAAGACATAGCTCTCCGGATAGTCAAGCTAAAGTGGCAGTGGTCAGGGCACATATCATGAGTTTGAGGCCGTGGAGGCAGAAAGGTTCTGAAGTGGTGGCCACATACCGGATGACGCCGCAGAGGCAAGCCTCCCCGTAAGGTGGATCGACGATCTCGTTAAGAACGCGCGAAGCGGTTGGATGCGGGCGGCTCAAGACCAGTATGTGTGGCGAACCTTGGGGGAGGCCTATGTCTAGCAGTGGACGTCGTTTGGCTCATATGATGATGAATTGATGACAAAGTCATATAAGCAAGCAAATATGGCGCAGCGTGTATAGTAATGTAGCCACATAATATCCATAAGCTTGTGTGCATAAGATTATTATCAGTTCATAATATTTAAAGCGGATCAATATAGTATGCTTTCGGATTTAACAATGTATGGACGAAATAAATATATATTCAATGGATCATCTTATGAATGGAAAACTAAAATTTTAATAATTGTAATGTGAAACCATTAAGTATTGATTGACGGGTATATGTATGTCTTAAAGGAGCCAAATAAATATACAGATTATGGTATACAATTATGTGTTAAAAAGTAAGCTAAAATATTCAAACAAAAATACTCAACTAACATAATCCTGGAGCCACATAATATTAACCAACAGGTCTTATATAATATATAGTTTTGGATTCAAATAAGTACACACATGTGGCGTATAAAGTGAGCGGCCCGTAGCAAAGTGGCGACCGCTCGATTCTATCGATTCGCAAAATTAAGCGGGTTCGTCACCGTCTGGTTTATAGATGGGTGACCGGCCTCAAAAAGTCACACCCTCCGTGCCTCGGAGAGCTCGTTAAGCCGTCGGTCCCAGCTGTCATCCTTGACAGTCCTTACGAGGAATTAGTACCCCCGAACATCCTGACTCTGGTCTAAACCATAGAATATGGCTATCCCTTCGAGTTGCGGAGGTCAGACGGCAGTCGCTCTGTAGAAAAACTAATATTCTGTCAAATCTGGTTAGCCTGGAAGGCGAAGGCGTGGATGCAACTGGCATAACGCTCGGAGGATGGTGATGATTTGGCATAATTATTATACAGTAGGTATAAATGGAGCCAAATAGTATACAAGAAATGGAAAATATCGGACTTAAATAGTATTTAAATTATCAAGTAGAAATAGGATCATTATAGTGCTACTAAGAATGTATAAAATGGTTATATCATATATTATTATTATTACACGGAGCAAGAACTGAAGTAACTTGTCCCTGGAACCACATATTTATAATTGTCACGTCTGGATTCAAATAAGGACGCACGCATGGCATATAATTCGGAGCCAAAAAGTTGACGTCGGTCTGAGATATATGGCCGTTACGGATTCAGTTTTGTTCGAAACTTCAGCCAAATTCATCACGAATACATCTAAATTTTATTCAATATGTTTGGCAACGTCTTGCCAAGAATGGCAACATTGTGAAAAAATCAAAAATATATTTATATATATATATATATATAATATAGAAATTAATTAAAATATAATAATCATGCACCTACCATCAATTATCTCTTCACCACCCTAGGTTGACTGGTAGAGAATGCCTAATATGTCCACCTTGTACCACATTGTTTGTGTTGTGCCAAAGTTAAATAAATAAAAAAAAAAACCCTATCATTTGACTCGTCTATTAACAACTCAAGAAGAAAAAATATAGTTATCCCTCTAACATCCATTAAAACAGCTTTTGCGGATAGGCAGTACGTGAGGTGTCAACCCGCTTATACAATATGTTGAATAAAGAGTTGGGTATTTACTCGATGACATACTATGATTGTAAAAAGACTCTCACTAAATGGCTTCAATCCAAATCATATGATGAAGTGGAGACAATGTTGCATAGTAATTTATAATTAAATAAAATAACATTTGACTCGTCAGTGAATAATAGCATCTGTTTCTCCGATCCCAAGACATTGTCGCAGGGCTGACAAATCCCAGACACATACACACACACACACACACACACACACACACACACACACACACACATATGACCCACACATATACATACATATTTTGACGACCGGTTGGCGCAGTGGGAGTGTAAGCGACGCCGAAGGTCGCGGGTTCGATTCCCGCTCAAGTCAAATATTTGTGTGCATGAACATGGATGTTTGTCTTGGTCTGGGTGTTTCTATGTATAATATGTATGTATTTACAAAAAAAAAGTATATATGTATGTTTATCCATTGTCTAGTACCCATAACACAAGCTCTGCTTAGCTTGGGACTAGACGGTGTTGTGTGAATGTGGTAGAATATTATATTATTATATTTACGCGCATATCTGAACATATAATTAACAGTATTACAAAGAGTGTTTAATTTACAATAAGAAAAATGTCTTCGGCAGAGCTGTACCCCCTAATACAAGTAAATTATTTGCTTAAAAGGGAGTACAAGGGAATATGTTTAATTGTAATTTGAAGATGAAATAAACTATTATTATTATTAAAAAAAAAAAGAATTCCTGAACAATGTACGTCATGAAACAAAAGATAAATAGCTGTGCCCACCGCTCGCATTACACTGGCTCCGAATGGCTTCTTATTCGGGATTTGCAAATCTCGACTTAACCTAGTTTGTTTGATCCTTTCGGAAGTATTCGCTTTGTAATATTATACTTAAATTTTATTTCCTACTGCTATTAATACATAATTTAACTTTCATGTTAACGGAAATAAAAATTATTAACAGAATAACGATAAATATCGTCGTGCACACACAAGTCCACACCTCCCGAAAATATATATACCTATTTAAAAATTTGAAATTGTATATAACTCGCTATGTTGAAACACATATACAAAAATATTCTTTAACTGTTCAATCAAAGCTTTAACTAGTAAATAATATCGAAATCGATGTAAAATCATAACCTAAAATGTGTACTGCATTCTTACGACTTTACAAAACCAGTCAACATGTTTCTATTGGTACATGAATTTAAACTTTCGTTATACTTTTAAATAATACTTGGTGTAATCACGAAAGACAATATTAACTAACTATAACTAAAATTTTTCTTTAATCACCAATTCCGTTTCTGTTTGTCGTCATTCATTTTAGTCAGCGTTGAGATATTTCTTTTCCTCCCTAATATGTTTTACAATCTCAGCTCCCGACATACATGATACATGAAGCATAACGTTCAATCTCCTTCATGCTTCAACTAGCAATTTCACGGGCGATTTTATGGGATAAATTTAAAAAAACATTGTTATAAAATTTTGCTCCGTTATTTGCTTCAAGATTCTATCTTCCTGCCGTATCACGCTTTTTGACAGGATACATGAGATATGACTTGGTCCGGTTACATAACTTATACTTATGTTTCTAGGCAATAACGAGTATGCAATTTTTTTATGGACTACATATTTTCTTTATTGTGCAAAAAGAGTTATATGCAGTAAGTATAATGTATAAGCAGACTTACATCCACTAGGTGTTTGATTGTGATTGTGATTTATAAGCTAAATTAATTTGTTAACTATCCCTTGCTCTGTGCCTCGAAGAGCGCGTTAAGCTGTCTGTCCTGGTTGTCATGAAGTTAGTTATTATGGAGAGTCAGTACCCTTCAATATATTTACACTGGCCTAAGCCTTGGAATGTCGCTATCCTTTTGGGTCGTGAGATATAATATTCTGGCAAATATGGTTAAAGTTGAAAGCGGATTCCAGGCAGCGGAAGCAAAAGGGCTAGTACGATGATAATGAATCAAAAAATCAAATAGAATTGGTAGCCACATAAATTTTAAACTACATACGTGGCTAATCGAGGCGGTTCTATATTATTTGTATGATTTCCTCACACTTTATATTATGAATATTTTTAGTATCTGAATTCTCATGCCTCTGCTTTATTGTATCTTTATATTTGTAGTATTTTCACAGTAAATAATAATTTCAAGCAGATTAATACAAAAAAAATAATCTGAAATTAAAAGTCAAAATTATTCATATTAAGGTCGTTCATACGCTAAGATAAAGTTACACGTGCGAGTCGGAGATTTGGATGAAATAATAATTTTACCATTAAATAAAATACGCAAACGTGAATTTACATTAATTAATTACTAAGATACTATGATGATATTTTCCCGGTAACGGTAATGTTAATGTGTTCATATTTTTGTTTAATTAGCCAAATTGTTTCTACAATTGGCATTTCCAATTCTTTATTTTTTACCGTCATGCCATCCATATGTCGGGCACACCACAATCGAGGCGGTAAAACCTGTTTTTGGGGAGTGGCTGGAGAGGTGACACGACGTTTCCAGCATCGTACTGATCCAGGCTTTGCCCGGCCACAGTTGCTTTGGTCGGTTTGGTTAGTGAGACCGGATTGGTTGAGGTGTTATTTGCGGTGCTTTTAGTGCGTTCACCAAATCATTTGGGATTCGCACGTACTGTGTGGCCGGAGGTAGAACCGCAATGAATAATTTTCCACCGTGACATGAAAAATAATAAAACGATTGCCTATATATTATGTCAAACCAATTTATTTTCCTGTAATCACGTAATTTTTTAGGTATTATATAAGCCAGTTGTGCTATTGGATAATACTCGTAAGGGCTTAATATTAATTATATAATTATACTAGAGGACGCCAGCAGCTACGCCTGCATTTTTTTTAAATTTACCCGCTTTGGCCGATCCCGTGGGAATTTCGGGAAATCCCTTCTTAGTGCACCCCTACGGTCCCCAAGGAACATACATGCCAAATTTCAGCTTCCTGCGCCCAATACTTTCGGCTGTAGTGTGTCTGTCAGTCAGTCAGTAATGCAAGGATTTTATATATTAAGATTATTCGTTATTACGAAAAACTAGTAGCCTTTTTGAGTGAGGCGGCGAAATTTTACCATCTTCGCCTCACAACTTGATTTCTTTTAATATGTATATGAAACACATATTTTAAAAAATCTGTTAGCGTAGTGTAAAACTATATACGTAAAAAACTCTACGTTTATAATTAAGATATAAGTAAATATTTAATCACAATTAGAGATATCCACATATTTTTGCTAGTATACTTTTACTGTACATTCATAATTAATAAGTTCCACGTCCTTGCAAAAATGTGTCCAAAATTACAAAAGATATAAATAAAATAATTGCTTTTATACCAAGTTTTATTTCAATATCTCCAGCTGGCGATTAGCGGGAGCCTTAAATCTCTTTAAGCCTCCCGCTAATCGCTAACATCAATGTCAGAGAAGGCAGCGGCTTTTCTGCACATATTATTATCCTAGATATTAGTGAAGTCAGTGAACAGCGATTGCCATATACCACCGGATGGTCCCTTAGCTCGTTTGCCACTTGCAGCAATAATAAAAAGGTTAAAAATTAAAAGCAGAATGGGCATCTTATATTTGTCAATATTTAGGGCTTTTTGGGCTGAATGGGATTTTTGTAATAGAAAGCCAGGATCTGCAGAGCACCATAATTGACACGAAAAGTACATGCATTGGCTTATTTCACCCACAAAATACAATAGCTTGACCGATAAGATTCTTGCCATATAAAATACTAGATTTTCCCAGCGGTTTCCGGATTTTATTTAAACAAGTCCAACCTATCTCATATTAAATTGAGTATGTATTTGTATGTAAAATTACACATATTTGTTTCTGGAACCGAACACTGCAGGCCGAATAGCATTGAGCAGTCCGTGGCTCTTCAATCCATGATCTGATGAGTTTGGAATAGACAACAACAGAATTTTACTATTGCCGTAGTTGGATTGTTATATGTCTTCTGTATATATAAAACTCTTGCATTACTAACTGGCAGACAGACAAGCTACAGCCAAAACTCAATAGCCCGAGAAGCAGAAATTTGGCATGTATGTTTTATGTTACTACGGGTACGGGCAGAAACGGATTAATAAAAAAGAATGTGCAGGTGTAACTGCAGGCATCCCCTAGTGTCATATATTTTTTTATGGTAATAGGCGGCAAACGAGCAGACGGATCGCCTGATGGTAAGCAATTACCGCCGCCCATGGACACAAACAACACCACAGGAGTCACAAGTGCGTTGCCGCTCCTTGGGGTCGGGAAAAGGGATAGGATAAGGGAGAAGAAATAGGGAATAGGGCCTCCAGCACTCTCACTCACCAAACGAAACGCATCAGTTTAAGTACTGTTACTTTACGTAAATTTTCTATGAGTTTTCATATAATTTTGAGACCTTGTTAATTATCATTTAAATTTAAATTATTAGCCTGAAAATGTGACATATATGTAAATAAATATATTATTAGTACAGACAAGTTCATCGTCAACATCGCGAGAATATGTTTACTATACAGTTACATACATAGATACATACATATACTCACGCCTTTTTCCCGTCGGGGTAGGCAGAGACAACAGAACGCCACTTGCTCCTATCCTTACAAACCTCACGCGCTTTCTCTACACTCATTACTCTTTTCATACATGCTCGCCGGTTTCGGGTACTTCGGACGTTTCCGTTTCTTAGTATGTCTCCAATTTGGTCGACAAATGTCCGCCGAGGTCTGCCGCGACCGACTATACAGTTAGCAAATGAAAATCCATTTGGACGTGCATATCGAACGTTAAAAGCTTATCTCTGTTAGGCCCGATATCTTTAGGTTGTGGAAACCAATGTTCAGGTTAGTTCCATTATAGGTTGGCAGCTCAGAAGCCAACCTGATAGCTATTTCAGTACGATAGCAAAAATGGTCTGCAAGGAAAATATTGAGTTTAGTAGAAATCTGAGCTCCTTTTTAAGAGCCGTCATATGAAATATTTTTAGATTAAAATTGCAAAGTGACATTTTTCAGTAGACAGCCGAGACAGAAGATACTAACAAATTGCTGCTTAGATAGTCTCGCACTGTTTGAAGTTACGTACATATTTATCAGAATTATCGCTTGCTAAGCGGTGAAGGAAATTATCTTCAAGTAACCTGCATGTCTCATATATATTAAGTCAGTCTTATACCGAAAAGTATGTACTTAGTCTGGAGCATAGAAACTTCCTATAGTCCCATGACTCAAAACTATAAAAAAACCTAATTTCGTCAGTTCTAGCACCATGTAACTCCCTAGAATAAATATCTTTATAAACGCACATTATCTTGTTCAGAAATAACCCCCTATCTCTTTCAGTTATGAAATACTTTGACCAAATTAAAAAAACTCCTTTGATGTTGTTTTCTACTGTTTTTACCCCAAATGTTTATTAAAACCCTTTAGTTTCGCAAGATAATAGCCAACTCTGTGCTTAAAATGTATTTTAAGATTATTTTTAAAGGCAATTTTATTTAAGTCCATATCTGCAGGATAATTTTGGAAGTCTAAAGTATTTTTTTTCTCTTAGATGTATAAATACACCAGAGATTTGAAGAGTTAAAAATAATTATTATTGTTTTTTGTAATATTCATGAAATTATTGTTGTCAAGGCACTTTTTAACCTGTATTAAATTTAAGGACACTCTCCTTTAATTTAATACAGGTTAAACTATATATAAATATTATTCCGGCATTCATATTTAAAAATGTTGTTTGCTGTAAGAACACATGCACATGTACCATAACTACACTATATTGGCAATTTTTTATCAAAATTAATAATTCAATTGAGACACATTATGCTATTTTTAATCGGTCATTATCAACCGCGTGTGTGATCAGTGTGATACCAACCACATCGCAACCACCAGGTTGCTTTGGCGCATGGCTGTACGTCTGGCTTTGTTTAATAAATAAACAATGAAATAATATGTAAAAATCATACTCAGACTCAAATGCTTAGTAAGAAGTGGATTTGATGTTTTAACCGGGAATCAAACCCACCGCAAATGATGTAAAGTACTATAGCGATGACTACTTGAATCACTAGTCATTCATGTCTTTTGCCATCGTATCCAAGCTTACAGTTTGTTCACCATACTGTCAAATATCAAAACATTTTATCCAATTGGTTTACCTGCCTGGCTACAGGGACCGAATCTAAAGGATCGATCAATCCTAGCGCATTGAACAAGTCAAAAAAATGAAGTCAGCGGAATGATGGACGAGACGACAAGCTCGCTGGGTCGACGCAACCTTTGATTGTTTCATTCGCAATACGACACGCCGTTAGGCGCCCGTGCTAATACGCATAAACTGTTCTACGAGGATGTAGAGTTGTAGACGTAAGGTGGGACTGTAAATGCTTAAGGTGGGACTCCTCAAAAAGCGGTCCTTGAATATTGTAAAGTGTCCTTGAAATAAGCACCATATTGCTGTAAATGCTGTTCTATCTACTCTTAAATGATATTAAGCTGCTGATTATTATTTTTTTTGGTTTTGTTCGATGGTTATTATTTCGAAAATCTGGTGTAATGTGTTATCTTGTATGTTGTACTGCAGTAATTTAACCAACATATACATATGTAGAGCACCTGATGGTGATGACCAGAGATTATTTTCAACGTCTGGCTAAAAGTGTAATTCCTACATTGTGTAAAATTAAATGCTACCAGTGGAAGGATGATCAGTAAGGGACGAGTCTTACAGGAATGTGCGGTGGAGGTGCACGGCTCCTTTTCGCTGTAAAGTGCTGATAGTATTAGGAAAACTAAAATTTTAATTTTAGTCTTCCCTCACGAGCAGAGAGTTGCCTCTCTCCTGCTCGTGAGGGAAAAGACTGGAAGATACACGTTGCAGAGAGAGCCACTATTCCTAGACCGCTGCGTAGTGGCCGCGGACCATGAGCCAGAACATTTCTTCGAAGTTCATGAAATTACTTCTGAAGACTAAATTTTTTTTTAAGGTGAGATTTTAAATTATATAACATCGTTATTATTGTTAGTTTCTGGTTAAAAATACGTAAATGTTGGAATTATGATTGAGTGATCAAGTTTTAGATAAAAACGTATGATATTGGCAGTTATTGCATTCAATTGCGTTGCCTTGTAAGAAAAGCTTTAGTAACACATGGTTTCATTAAAGACTAGTATGACTGAGGCATAGTAGTTATTTTAATGCCTAGTTTTGGGTTTCAAGAATTCAAAAAATAGCTCAGAATTCGATCTCAATCACACACGTTAGGATCAGATTCTAGTTTTAGCTTTTTCAAGTCATCACTAATATTACTAAACATACATCTAAAATACCTTTTCCAACTTGTCACATGTGAAGACAGAATAAAAATATAATACCAAACTTTATCATTACAGGCCGAAGAGAACACGCGCACACGTACCTGGTTCCGCCAGTTGCAGTATCACGCGCAAGGCGCCGGCGCGTGGCGCAAACGTCGCAACGCGCTCGCGAATATCATGATCAACCCCATGCTCACCAGGAATTGAGCTCAGCCGAGCTGAATTCACTGCTTTGAGTGGCTTGCCATTAGTATCATCTTGAAATATGAAAATAAAAATCTTATTTGACTCCTTCAGATTTGAATAAGATCTCATTTTATGTGGACGTTGCAGACAGGGGTCGGACATCTTGCAACGTGTTGCATGACATGTTGCATGTTTGTTTTTTAATTTTAGTTTCGTTGTCTTCGTATTTCAGGATGACATGATAAAGGCTTTGTGACCACAATAAAATGTTATGGTGTACTGCTAGTAGCTTGTGATGGAAAATGACTACAGTAATTATTTATTAACATGACGCCAATAACACGCTAACATGGTGCCACCTACTGGTATATTGCCAAGATTTTAAACATTTACGTACTTCAATTTATTCTCGAGACTAAGAAAAATAATGGGTTTATAGGTAAGGGTAGAATGGAATATGTAAATGGTTACTATAATATTGTGTTGTTTAAAAAATACAATCGACGAAATTAGTGCATTTTTAAATAAATTTATTTCTATTAGATCTATAATTAAACATTCCTCGTATTTGTTTTTTTTTGTATTGATTAATTGTAAATATTCCGGACCAGTTTGCCACTAGTTTTAATTAGCTTTACACCAAAATTTAGATGTTTTAACATTTTATGTGCCCTATAACGATCGTATCGACGAACTTTCAGGGAGCATACCGGAAACAAAACCCCGATCTAAGGTGTGAACCGACCCGTGCCGAGGGATTCGTGGCCAGAGGGTAAGCTGGTCGTAAACGGAGGGTGCCTGTGTTGGTGGTCACAGGGCACAGCTGATATTCCGCCTTACCCCCGTAAAGGGCTCTGCGGGGATGGACCGTCTAGATCCCTAAATCTCGTGGGAACGCTATGGGAACAAAAACTTATTCTTCTCCATACGGCGGCGACGCGGTTTGCAACCCGTCACGTCTCGTTTCCCGCGAGGGCGAAAAGCGGCCTACGGAAAGCAGGTTTGCAACATTGAATGTTGGTGGAGGAATGAACGGCAAATTGGATGAAGTATGTCAGATGATGGATGATAGAAAGATTGATGTTCTTTGTGTGAATGAAACAAAAAGAAAAGGGTGTGACACCACCAAGCATGGTGCATATATGGCGTATTGGTCTGGGGTAGATAGTACCACCAGAGCCTGTAAGGGAGTTGGTGTAGTACTGTCTGCGCGAATGAATGAGTGCGTAAAAGAGTTTGAATGTGTAAATGCTAGGCTACTGTGGATGAGAATGAAAGTAGGACTTACTCGTCTCTTTATTGTGGGGGTGTACGCCCCGGTCAATATAGTTACGGGTATGTCACAACATGAGCAAGACGAAAGGCAGGAGTTTTGGGAGAGTTTAAGAGAGATTTTAAGGAACTGCAAGGATAATGAAAGATTGATCTTGTTAGGGGATTTCAATGGATGGATGGGGGTAAAGCGAGATGGATTTGAAAGGGTGTTAGGTGCATTTGGTGATGAGAGTGTGAACGAAAATGGAAAAGCACTGCTTGAGATTTGTTTGAAGACAGAATAAAAATATAATACCAAACTTTATCATTACAGGCCGAAGAGAACACGCGCACACGTACCTGGTTCCGCCAGTTGCAGTATCACGCGCAAGGCGCCGGCGCGTGGAGCCTTTGTGTGACAAACACCATGTTTGATCATAAAAGGATACATATGTATACGCGAGAGGCGAAAAATGTTAGAAGAAGTATGATTGATTTTGTGATAGTAGATGAACGATTGAGAAAGAATGTGTTGGATACAAGAGTATATCGAGGGATCGGCATCCACACAGACCACTTCTTGGTGTTGAGCCGGATAAGTGGGCTCTTTAAAGGATGGCGACACCGAGAGCGTAATGAAAATAGGGTCTTGGAAGGAATAAAAGTAGAAAATCTACAAGAGAAAGATGTGAAAGATAAGTATAAACGAAGATTGATAGCAAGATTTGAGAGATTCGATGGCATAAATGATATGGAAGAATTATGGCAGGCCTTTAAAGAAGAGGTAGTATGTGTAGCGTCTGACGTATGTGGTATGATCAAGAGAAGGAAAATACGAAAGGTTAAGAATACATGGTGGGATAAGGATGTACAATCAGCAGTGTCAGAGAAGAAGAAAGCTTGGTCAGATTGGTTAGCTGCCAGAGCAAATGAAAGAATGGGAAAAGCAACGAGTGTAGACATAGATGAAGCAAAAAAGGAGTTTGTTAGGTCAAAAAGAATAGTGAAAGAAATGGTTAAAAGGAAAAAAGAGGAAAAGAAAGATGAGTTTGATAGCAGATTATCTGACGATTTCCAGAGGAACATTAAGTTTTTCTGGAAATCCGTTCGTGCAGTTCGAGGAATAACTCAATCTTCAGAACACACATCCATCAGAGACGAGAATGGAAGTATAGTAAATGGTGAATTGTGCGTGCTGAAGAGATGGAAAGAGTATTTTGAAAAATTATTCGAAAGAACGGCGATAGAGACACCGATAGCTGCAGTGAATTGTAATGATAGCAATGATGAAAGCGTTATTGGCGTGGATGAGATCGTGAAGGCACTGGGAAGTATGAAAGTAGGTAAGGCTGCAGGATATGATAGGATTACAGTCGAAATGCTGAAGGCTGGACAGGGCATCATAGTTGGTCAGTTGCAGCGGTTATATAACTTGTGTTGGAACACCGGCCGAGTACCTAATGACTGGGCCACAGCTGTAGTTGTGCCTCTTTATAAAGGAAAAGGCTCGCAACAAGACTGCAAAAACTATAGAGGCATTAGCCTTCTCAGCATTGTTGGCAAATTGTATGCAAAGGTACTTATTGAAAGAGTTATGGAAGTAACCGACAAGAAAATATGGGATGTACAAGCGGGATTCCGAAAGGGTATGGGATGCACGGATCAGGTTTTTTCCTTGCGAAGCATAGCCGGAAAATTTTTGGCCAAAGGTCAAAAGGTCTATTGCGCATTCGTGGATTTGGAAAAGGCTTACGATAAAGTGGTGAGGAATGAAATGTGGTCGGTGCTGTCAATGAATTGGGTGGACAGCAGCCTCATTTGAGCTCTGAAATCCCTTTATGAGGATTCTAGAGCTAGTGTGAGGATAAACGGGGCATACACTGACTGGTTTACCATCGATGAAGGTGTTAGACTGAGATAAGTAGCGTCACCGTGGCTGTTTAACCTCTTCATGGACAGTTGTTTGCAAGATTTAAAACATAGTGACTGCGGATTAAGGATGAATGGGTTACTCGTCAAATGCCTCCTTTATGCTGATGATCAGGTTATACTTGCATCTTCAACGGAGGAGTTGCAGGAGATGGTAACAATCATGCATCGTGCGTTAGAAAGGAAAGGAATGAAAGTGAATGTAAGTAAAACGAAAGTTATGGTTTTTGAAAAGGAGGAATGCGTTACGGCTTGTAATGTTTTGATCGATGGACAGCGAGTGGAACAAGTGAATGAGTTTGTTTACTAAGGTACGTTGTTTACAAGAGATGGTAAGAATGAAGCAGATATTGAAAGGAGAGTTAATGCAGGTAATTGTGTGAATGGAGCTCTGAAGGCGTTTATGAACAGTCAAAACGTGTCCAAAAAGGCACGTTTGGCTGTACATAGAGGTGTGTTAGTGCTTACCCTTATGTATGGTAGTGAAAGTTGGGTATGGCAGAAGAGATTTGAAAGTAGAATAAATGCTGTAGAAATGAGAGCACTGAGAAGTATGTGTGGTGTGTCTTTGACCGACAGAGTAAAGAATTGTGTGATACGAGAGTGGTGTGAGGTAAAAGAAGATGTAGTGACAAGCATTGAGAAAGACATGTTAAGATGGTTTGGGCACATGGAGAGGATGGATGACGATAGACTGACAAAGAAGATATATCAGGCTAGTGTGAATGGGACAGGACAAAGGGGAAGACCTAGGAGAACGTTCTCTGACCAGATTGGAGACATCCTGAAAAAAGGACAAGTCAGAAGTACCCTTAACAGAAGAGCATGCATGAGAAACTTAATGGGAGTGAGTGAAGCAAGTGAGGTATGTCAGGATCGTTGCAAATGGTGTTCCGTAGTCTCTGCCTACCCCTCCGGAAAACAGGCGTGAGTCTGTATGTATGTATGTATGTATAACGATCGTGAACACCTACTATATTAACAAACCATATCATAAGACATATTGTATATAGATTAACTTTAATAGCTGTGATATCCTCTCGACAAAAAAAAAACTAAACTATAAAATGAAAAAGAAAATGCTTTATAACTATCTAGATATCATGTAATTATTTTAATTTTAACATTAATATAAAATTATTTATGTTATGTTCAAAAATAACATAAATAATTTCCTGACTAGTCTTAAGGGATATTTTGTAATAGTTAAATATATTTATAAGAATAAAAATATACGTATTGTGTTGTATTTATTGCATGTAATAGGATAAGTAGTTGTAGATTTGCTAAAATAAATAGATGTAAAACAAATCTGTTTCGCCTTGGGAATATATTGTATCTGTTATTTTATTAGAGAAGACAAGAAATAAATAAATTAATGAATAAAATACGTATTTTATTATATGTATATCCTTTTAAAGTGTACCTATAAATAACCAATGTAGTATGAATTGCTCGTATTTAACTAGGTAGGTTTATATTAACAATCAAATTGTGCGCTGAGCAGGGACAATAATGATAAGAGACTGCATGAGTAATGATTGACATTTCAACCAAGTAGTTAAACGCCACCCGTACCTATCAAGACCGCTTTCGTGTACTACGAGGCATGGAGATGTTATCGTAGCCCTCTAGTATTATTAGGGATGTTAGTAGGACAAAATTGGCAATACCAGCTGTTAAAAATTTTATCACAATTTTGCATGGCGTATATTGCCACGTTCTACTTTATATATAATATGTTCTCTCTGTGTTCACACCAGTTAAAGATGGGTCATAAAAAGTAACGCTATTCCGCGCTGACCTACGTGTGTAGATACGTAAATTCACAGCTATCGCTAGTCTTTAACATCTACATTCGTAGTCACTTTGCTCAAATATCCACCCTCACATTTATCTTTTTACCACGTTTTGCTCTACATTTGAGTTGCCGGGATGAAATGGTAGGAGCTCCGTAGAAAAAGTAATATTCTGTCAAATCTTATTAGATTTGAGACCCTAAGGCCTTGAAAATGCTCTCAGATTCAACCTGAATAACTTGAACAACTAGCATGATGATTAACTTGAATCTCTTATTAAGTAACAACTCTTCAAACAGTTAATATAACTAGAGGTCCTTAATATTTATAGGCCAACAAACACAATATTAGCTCTGATATGAAAGTTCGCGCTAAACATAATACAGCACACGGGCTCATTTCCTGAGCTCGGGGCAAATAACGATATAATTATACATCTTACGCGTCTTCAAGGGCTTCTTACACTCAACGATGTCTTGACGAGTCCTAATGGAGAATTTATTGGTGCGGCTTTTCTCATTTGACTTCGTGTGGAGTTTATTTCGTGTTTTGGCAAGTTTTTTTTATTAAGAAAGATAAATTTTTGGTATGATTTCAGTATACAATATTAAATTATTCTCATTTTGATTACGTAAGATTGTTGAAAGTGATTTTATAATACATTTTTGAGGCTAGTGAATGCCATTGCCACGTCCAATCGATACTACGCTGTAAGATCACCATAAAGTTAATGAAAGAGATATATGCCAAGCCTCGCTTGGCAAAAGTGGTGGGCTATAGCGTGAACCTTCTCACAATGAAAAGATGCCTGTACCAAGCAGTGAGAAGGATTTTAATTAACACAGTATGATATGGTTAATACGTTTACCGTTACTCGTCATTCCTAAGGCCTGCAATTCGTTGTGTCATACATTTTCATAATAAGAATGCTGACTCATCGCAGGAACCAACATATGAAGTATAAAATATATTTGACGCGTAGCGGCTACGTCAGTCGTGAGGCCCGAAAACGTACTTTTAGGCCCGGCGCCCACTATCGGTGGGCATCGGTGCGGCATGGTACAGCTCGGGCGCCTTACGGCAGCTTCGGGCGGCTTTGGGCGCCTGAGAGCTGCGTCGGGTGACTTTGGGCTGCCTCGGCAGCCGTAAGTATGGCTAATGACGCCGAGGCTGAAGATGAACAATGAGAACTAAGTCCCAATCCACCATTATGAATACACACGCACAAATGTTTTCACGTAACTTTACGACTGCTCTAGGATGTTTCTGCGGCCCGAGCTATTCTGAGGCTACCCAAAATCAGCTACGGCGTCCTTAGGTGTGCTTACGACTGCCGAAGTACATGTTCGGAAATCAAAGCTATACCAATACGAATGCTCACTCTGCGATACAAACAAAACCTCCATAAGTGAAAATACCGAGTAAATTTTATACTGGATACGTCACGTACATCCAAAACGTCTTCCACATTTGGCGTGCACATAGCTTTTGGCAAATGTGAATAGCATGTGATAAACGCCGAGTGTGTAGGCAATGTGATTATTAATATCTGGGACAGGCAGACTCATAACGCTATAACGATTGACAATGTTTCATCAATATTATAATTAAATGCCGCGTCTTATGGTTGAGTGTCCCCACGGGTGGTTAATATTCCATGCGGAAATAAGCTTGTTTTTCTTAGTGTTGAGTGGAGTTTATTATCTTATACTTGAGACTTACATAACAAGAGCTATTTATTTACTGAAAATATTTGTACATCAATATCTCAGTAGTTTTAGTAAAGACCGCCATCGTCCCATTCTGGTGAGGTTCAGTTGTTTGGACATGAAGGCTGCTGTCTGGAGGGCGAAAGCGAAGTTGAAAGGCTCTTCAATCACTGTCAAGGAGTTTCTTACTAAGGCCCGGCAGACCACATTCACCAGGGCGCGAGCACATTTCAGCATCAAAGCGTGTTGGACGCAAGACGGTGTCATAAACATTAAAGTGGCGGAAGGCACTCGGTACAGAATAACGTCTTTGGACGAGTTGAATCCGCTGATGTCCAAACATCCGCAAACGAAAGGTGATCCCCGTCCTGCTGTTCGTCCGGGAGGTGAGAGCGTCGTGACAGCGAGCATCGACACCAAAGCTTCGACCCGACGTAATTAGTTAGTTATCCTTGCATTTACTTTTGCTTGATAGAAATCATTTTGTGTTGCAAGTTACGGAACGCATTATATTACTTGTTTTGCAATTTATGAGATTGTTTACTATTGTTTACCCGCACAATATTTTTTAATAATTTCACTAATAATTGTCATTTACTTTGCTAAACTTGAAGTTCAATCAGTTCAATGTCTATAATGTCTTCACTTCAATTCTTGCTTCAATTCCATATTTTGATCACCCTGCTGTCACTTTGACATATTGACGTTTAATTTCATCTCAAAAAATTGCGTTCGGAAATGTTCTAGCATAATAATATATCACTTTCCAGCTTAAAGTAAGGAAGTTAGTCTTAGCTTTCCAGGATTATCTTTTAAATATTGTAACTTTTCTTTTTTTTGTATAATCTAAGATTGTAATTTTTATTTGTGACTTAAATTTCTTTTTTTTGTAGTAATTTGTGTTGGTGTCAGCTGGCGGGTGGTGCAGAAATGTGAGTTTTGCACCCAGACATATTGCTTTTATTTATATTATACTTGTATTTATATTATTATTTATTTTTATTTATTATATTTATTTTTTATTTATTTTACGTATTTATTTAGTACATAACTTGTTATTTTTTATGACATCTGATGATGAATCGTCCTTCCACTCCGCACACAGTTCTGCTGATGATAGGTTTTGTTCTGTAACAGAGACACTTGGTGACTTCATTCGTGGAACCTTTAGTCTGCAATGTCACAAATCAATAAATGTTTGCCACATTAACGCCCAAAGTTTGCCAAGTCATCATAGTGATCTTGTTGAGGCTTTTACTCGGACTAACGTCCATGCCATACTGGTCTCTGAGAGTTGGCTCAAACCTCAACTACTTTCCACCACTTACCCCCTAACCGGTTACATTCTTATTCGGAATGATCGTTCTGGTAAAAGGGGTGGTGGTGTTGCTATCTACCTACGCAGTGACTTTCCTTATAAAGTTATTACATCTTCTTCTACTACTGCTGCTGAATTCCTTTTAATTGAGGTTTGTGTCAAAGGAGCGCGTACCATTCTTGGTGTAATTTACTGTCCCCCTAATATTGATTACTTCACCGATTTAGAATTGGTTTTAGAACCTTTAGGGTCTGATTATGAACACCATATCATCATGGGTGATTTAAATACTGATCTCCTTTCTCCCAACTCCCATCGTTCCCGGAAACTCTTAGCCATGATCGAATCTATTGGTCTTCATATTCTTCCTATGAAGGCCACACATCACAACATCCACAGTGATGATACATGGCTAGATTTGATCATCACCTCAGCCCCATCCCTTGTGTCCTCCCATGGCCAACACCCTGCTCCTGGTTTTTCCCATCACGACCTCATCTATATTTCCTATACCCTTAAACCTCCTAAACCTAAACCTAAAGTTCTGTACAGGCGTTGTTTTGCACGTATGAATTTCGATAACCTGCAAATGCATGTGTCGAAAATTGATTGGGCACTTCTGGAGGCTGCTGCTACTATCGATTCGAAAGTGAAGACCTTCAATGACATGGTTCTGCACTTGTATGATGTTCATGCTGCAATGAGCAAAATCAAACTGAAGCGACCTCCTGCACCATGGTTGACACGAGGGGTTCAGATGGCGATGAGACGTAGGGACAGAGCTTTTTGCAAATTCAAACGGGATCGTTGTGATGAGAACTAGGCCCTTTACAAAGTGGCTAGACTTACAAAGGAATCGCTACAATCAAATGATACGGAATGCTAAACGCCGCCACATTTTTACTAATATTTCTTCCTCCTCCCCTGCCGATATCTGGAAGTTCTTAGGAACTCTGGGTATCGGCAAAGCGAGTCATGTAGATACGCCGCGGGGTCTTAGTCTGGATGATATAAACATTCATTTTGTTTCTACACCACTGTTTAATCGCCAGACTATGAGACGAACGGTAGACTACATCAATAGCTTAGCTCGCCCCAATATTTTTCTTTTAATTTTAATTTTTCTCCAGTTGCTGAGGCGGAGATTAAAAATATTATCCTCTCCATTAAATCAAAAGCGGTTGGCTGTGATCATGTTAGCCGTCACATGATTGTCACCATTTTAGACCATGTCCTTCCTGCTATTACCTACATCATTAACCACTCCCTTGACACTGGGCAATTTCCGGAGATTTGGCGCAAAGCCTATGTTCGGCCGTTGCCCAAAGTTTCTAATCCTGTAGCTCCTAACCACTTCCGACCTATATCTATCCTTCCTTTGCTTTCCAAAGTCCTTGAGGCTTGTGTTCATAAACAACTGTCTCAGTTTGTGCAGGAAAACAATGTCCTCAGTCCTTTCCAATCCGGATTTAGACCTGGGCATAGCACCGTTTCCGCTATGCTTAAAGTGACTGGCGATATCAGGGCGGGCGTGGAGGATACCAAGATCACTGTGCTGGTCTTGGTTGACTTCTCAAACGCCTTCAATACCGTCAGTCACGATATCCTCCTATCTATCCTATCCTATCTTATGATCTCCTCCAAAGCACTGGAATGGTTCTCTTCATATCTTCGTGGACGCCAGCAGTCGGTCAGAATCGATGACTCCTCATCGAGTTGGCGAGACCTCGAGGCTGGTGTTCCACAAGGCGGCATACTATCTCCTCTTTTATTTTCACTCTTTATTAATCTCTTAACCCTGGATCTTCAGTGTTCGTATCATTTGTACGCCGATGATCTGCAGCTGTACTCACAGGCTACTACTGAGGATTTGCCGAGTGCGTTTGACGCTGTGAACCGGGACTTAGCGATGATTCAAAACTGGTCAGAGAAGTATGGTTTATGTGTTAATCCTGCGAAATGCCAAGCAGTTATCATTGGGAGCCCAAGAATAATCAGCAGGGTGGACTTGGCATCGCTACCACCTGTAACATTTAATGGAATTAAGGTACCTCTGAGCCCCACCGTCAAAGATCTCGGAATTCACCTTGATTCTACACTCAGCTGGCAACCCCAGATCACAAATGTTTGCCAAAAAGTAACTGGTGTCCTACGTTCTCTGTACCGCCTAAAGAACTTCCTTCCTGCCAAGACAAAGACAATGCTTATACAGCCTTTGGTTTTACCTATAATCGACTATGGTGATGTGTGTTATTTCGACCTGAATGCAGATCTGCTCAACAAACTAGACCGACTTCTCAATAATTGCATTCGGTTAATTTTCAACCTCCGAAAGTACGACCATATGTCAGCATATCGTACTCAGCTATCATGGTTACCTATCCGACAGCGTCGCAATATGCGCGCGTTGTCTACACTTTACTCTTTACTTCATTCTCCTAATAGCCCTAGGTATCTAACTCCGCATTTTCAATACCGATGCTCTAACCATGATAGAAATCTTCATTCTTCTCACAATTCTCTTCTTTCATGTCCCTCTCATAGCTCAAGTCTTGTTCATCCTTCTTTCAACGTTCAATCTATTCTCCTCTGGAATGCGCTCCCTCTCGAGATCAGGATGTCGGCTAACCGGTTCACGTTTAAGTCTAAAGTGCGCCAGCACTATATGAAACTGTCACTTGAAGGTAAGAAACAATAAAATCTTTCATGTTTTCATTGTAAATTAGGGCGAAGCACAAAGGCATTACGTTGACAAAATTTGAAAAATTCTAATCCTCAGTTCCTCAGCTCTCTTCCAAGTTCTAAACTATCTTATCATTACTGTAGTAAATTTACGATGCCATTAAACTTTCCCATTACTTGCTGTAAAGTTTCAACAGTGATCTATTTAATAATTATAATGCTTAACTTATTCTACAAATTTTGTTAACCAAAACCACGGCGTTATGCCGTCCAATTAATTTAATATACGCTTTATTTAAGGGCTGTACGGATTGTTATTGCTTGGTATTGTGAAATTTACTGATATAATAAGTTTGCCATAACCTGAAGGAAGAGACAAGGCTGAAATTACGCTTTTGAAACTTTATTAGTAAGAGTGTACAGACGAGACTTTTAATCAGACGTCTCAGTAAAGTCTATTGGCTTTTCACGTTTATTTTGATTGACCCAGTTCCACCCGTGAGGTGACACAAAAGTTGACTCAAGGAATGTGGTTTTCTTATACGAAGTTACAGATTGTAAAGCCAAAGAATATTGTAATGACGGTTATAGTTATAAATTATAACATTTGTAACTTTCTTCGGTGGTAGGACACCATATTCTATTCTTAGTGAAGACAAGCGGGGATTCTAGATTATTTTTAAATAAGGTTGGTAACGAGTTACCAAGCCTGACAATGACAGTAAGCGACGAAACATAAAAGTCCGTTCGGACTTCGACGGACCGGAGATAATCTTTATACAGAATGTGGAAAGGCTAGCTGTAGTGGTAAGCTTAAACGTTTTTAAAGCTGTGCAATCAATTTTTAGCAGCTTATCAAAGCTAAACATTATTATTCTCTAACATTTTGTTGGATTTAAGTGATTCTCAGCAAATGACACCTATCACTATCCATTCCTTTGTAACATACAAGCCGTCATGATGTCGTCGTCATTTGTTCCCAGACTGATACTTCGTACCGAAAATCCAAATGGAAATTTAACAGTGGTTAGACACGATCCGGACTTGCACGTGAGAATCCTGCAAATACACAAAGTAGACACTTGGATTTACAGAACTATTTGATGTGATCCGTCCAATGTATGGAGTGTAGATGTGTTCGAATACATACTTTAATAAAAGCTATTCAGTTCACAACATCAGTATATTAAAATGAACAATTTTTATTAAAAAAAGATAAATAAAAATTTTCTGTATCTTCATCAAACAACAACAAGCCACAAAAAGCAATATTCCTTTTGGCAAAATATACAATATAGCAATTTTGACATTGTTCAGTACTGGCGAACGAATAAAATCGATAAATAAATAGCTGTATAAATTATGGCACGACCCGACAGCTCCAAGTTTTATACTTTAAGACAACACTCGATAAAGTATTGATGTAAATTAATTCAGTCCTTCCTTACCCTTGCTTCGATCTTGTAAGATATCAAACTCTGGAGAATTTACGTTTAACTTGGTACAAGTTGATATTTATGCATCAAAGCATCGATTTCTTGGCGTAGAAGATTGATGTGCATAGGTTACTCGCTCAAGCGACCTATCCTACATCTTTTGTTTGAGGCACTTCAAAGTGCCTCAAACAAAAGAAGATGTAGCAAGGCTTAGATACTTTTTACTACCTACTAAGATACTGTTTACTAATGAGAGAGTTGCTTTCATAATATTATGTGATGTGATAGTATGATGCAGTTGAAATAAACTTGATGTTAACACTTAGTGTTGTGGTTTATTATAACGAGTCCTATTCTTTAACTAAACGATGATCAGGATGGGCCGAGCTAAGAGCTTGAGATATTGCAGAACGTTTTCTTTTTTGTAGGAACATCACACAGGGGCGTGTGACGTGTCAAGTTGGCCGTGTCGGAGATTGGAAAACGGAACGTCAAATCTTAATAGATTTGGGCGTATTCGGATACGATGGTTGGCAACACTGAGGTCGGCAGTTGACAGCTGTCAATGTCGGAGCAAAAGCGGAGGAAACTAGTGTAGCCTACGTACGTCCGACTGCGCCGCGTTTCCGAAAGTAATCCATTTTCATCTGAGCCACGTGTGCATATTTAGTTTGTGAAGTGAACTAATTACTTTGATTAAAACCTATTGTGAGTACAACGAGTCTTATTTTCCTGAAATTTACGATGGGGGAAGACCTGAGAGACGAAGAACGCCCACGTTCTCCTACGTTACCTATGTTATATAATTGTTTCTTTCAAATTTCTCATATTACAAACAATCAATCAGATTAAAGAAGGGTATTTAATTCAGTATAATTAAACTACGATCATCATCATCATCACCATCCGAGCGTTTTTTCCCATTGCATCCAAGACTTGCGCCTTGGAACCCGGGGTCTGCTTACGTACTAGTCGAAACCAGATAGGTATGACAGAATATCAGCTTTTCCACAGAGTCTGACCTCCGTAACCCAAAGGGATAGCGATATTCCATGGCTTAGACTAGTATCAGTTTATTAGCGGGTAAGTACTGACTCCCCGAAACGACTTCCAAAGATCTTCATGAAAGCCGGGACCGACGGTTTAACGTGCTCTCTGACGCAAGGGGCAAGCGATAATTAGCAATTTGATACGAACATAACCTCGAAAAGCCATTTGTGCGAGTTATGGATTCGAACTCGATACCCTATCGGCTATCGCTGCCTTTATAATTAAACTACAATACGAGATCATCACATATTGTGTAATTATCTTTACTTTATCTGTGTTGTTGTTGTTACATATTCACTAAGAAAGATATAGGACACGGAGTAAGTAAATATTACCATATATAATATGCCTAGCAAGCACTTACAGTTGTAACATTATTGTTCCAAGAAAGGACATGCTGTAAGCTATAAAAAGACATTTCTTGGAACAAAACTATTTCAGCTTAGAGATAATAATATATAGACACATATAAATGGAGACTTTTTTTTTTCTATAAGACTTCTATCACATTTTTTTTCCAATTTATAACCAAATGAAATTAATTTCACAAAGGTCAACGACTACAGTAAGAATCTCCATGTAATCGTCGCGTTTCAAAACGTTGATCCTTCATTAATTATTTAAAATATTTCGTTAATCCAGAAACAAACACTTCAAATAATAGGCGAGTGACTTTACTGGATTAGACGCGAAACTCCCAAAACTGGGGATTTCTGTTGATTAACTAGAATCCGGAAACAACATTAAGGAATTACCACTGTAAGGCGATTACGAAATCTCGGTAAGACAATAGATTCATTTAAACGATATTGATATCTGTATAAATTCCACTTTATTATATGCAGACCTCTTTTTTGTGAGATATCATATTTTGCAGAGTACACAACTGTTTTAATTAAACGGTAAATACGTTATTTCAATACTTTAAAATGTTTTAATATTTTCAGACACGTCGAAATATGCTTGATGTAATATTAAACAAAGATGGAAATAAGCAAACATTTAACATTGCTGTAATAATAAGATTATAAGCGCTTTATTTGAGTACGGAATGTGAGGTTTATTGCATCAATTCACACATTAAAACGATACGAAACGAACCGTTCTAGGCTACAGTTGTTTGCAAGGAGGCTTGTTTTTATTTTACTTTTTTATTTTTATTTTACTGGCGTGGTAAATAAGCATACCGTGAATACAGTAGGTGAGTAGGCCGACATTTATTGTAAGCTAGTAATATCATTGGCAAGTTAGTAACTCGATAAACAGGAGCTACTGTTTGACTTGTGTCAATGACTTAGATCGTTTATCCGTACGAGAAAGCTCTACTAAAAAGTGAGTAAACTCTTCAAAAAAAGAAGACTATCAAATACGACTCTGTACTGCTACGCAAGGGTCTCTGTCTCAAAATTACGGCATGCCGCGGTGTATTCTTAGAGTTATAAGCATAACCTAATGGTCGCTTGCTAAGCAACGGTGGGAAACATTGTAACGACCTGCACGTTTGAGAGATTTCAAAATTCAAAATGTTTTCGAAAGACGTGAAGTCTACGAACCCGCACTTGGCGAGCGTTGTGTACTTCCTGACCCGGTTTCCTGTCGTGAAAAGAGGCTCATATCGAGAAGTGGGATTGTGAATTAATAATGAATATTTATTGACATGGCAGGCTTATGATAAAATAATCAACTTAAATCGGCTCTACCACTCGAATTGCATTCTTACCCGTAGTCGTACTACAACAACGGTAAAGAAGTAATATGATGATGTCCTCCGTCCGTATCGTCTATATATGACACTTGCTAACTGCGCGGGACATATATTATAGTGCACAAGTGTGTGCGCACACACAAGTACACTTTCTATTCCCTCACTCTCATAGTCCGATGGGACGCCACAAGCGACACGACCGGAGAGAGATTGGGCGCAGGACCAACGGCTTAACGTGCTTAACGTGCACACCCCTGTGCCTCTTCCGAGGCACAGGGGTGTGACACCGCCAACTCCCTGACTCTGAACTTCTATCGGATAATTCCTAACAGAAAAACCCAATATCACTTTTTGTTCGACCCGGGAATCAAACCCGAGACCTCATGATCCGCAGTCGCTTACACTACCGCAGGACCACAGAGGAAGTCAATCAAAGAAGTAATATACTAATAGCTTGTTAAACCAATATAATAAGCGAATTGTAAATGTAAAAAACAGCTCAAACTAAATCATATTATATTAACGACTTCCGTCGCTTCCGCGGACAAGTGCCACAAGAACGCACAACATTATCGTGGCCGTAAGTGAAGCAATATTAACATAGTATATAAGTATATTTACTAACAAAAATTGTATATTGTATGTATGTTAGTATGTAAGGTCTCTATCTTAATAAAAATATGTATGTCAACCCATTGTCTAGTACCCATAGCACAAGCTCTGCTTAGTTTGGGACTAGATGGTGATGCTTGTATTATATGTATTGTGTATGTACTTATTTAAATAAATTGAAAAAAAAATTGCAAAAAAAAAAATTGACTAGCCGTTTCCCGCGGTTTCACCCGCGTCCTAAGGGAACTACTTCGCGTACCCGAAAAACACAAATATCTTACAGACCCCTATTTTTTCTAAAATAAAATATAGCCTATGTTACTTGCAGATAATGTAGTTTTCTAATGGTGAAAGAATTTTTAAAATCGGTCCAGTAGTTTTTGAGTTTATCCATTACAAACAAAAATACAAATTTTACCTCTTTATAATATTAGTATAGAAATACGAATTTTCAGTAGGCAAAGGATACCGTCTTAAGCATAATATAATGAAAACTAAAATAACACAGAATGTACTTCAATAATTTTCATAGTCTCACAATTTTAAGGCACAGATGTCTAAACTAATTGACTAACAAGTAACTCATTGGTTCTACCAGATGTTTCAATTTTTGTATTCAATCATATTATAATTTATGCAATTAATGTCGAGACGTTGGATTAAAATGATTTATTTCAGTTGCAACAGTTTATTTTCATGTAATTGGACGAAATATCGTAGCATAATGTTTTAATAATATATATATTATTATTTTTATTTTTATTATAATAAAAATCGAAGTTTATTTTCCATTGCAATAATTGACAGCAAATTGGTAATTTTTGGGAATAACCTGGCCCAGGTCATATAAAGAATACATAATATGGTCAGCGGAATCACAGCGAAGTATGCTAACGATGGAACGTCGAACAGGGTCCACTGTGATGGTTTTAGTGAGCAGTGCGTGGCTGGCAGAGGATGTATGTGAGAGAACTTCACATACATCCTCTGCAAGCTCCAAACTCGAAAGATTGAATGGTGGAAGAGATTCTGTTTAGAGTCTGGATATCCACCGAAAGACCAAAGAAAAAGTATACTTTAAACATATAGTAACAAATTTCCATACAGGCTACCACGTTGTTTTCCTCCACCTTTGTTACACTGGTTATTAATCCACCGTAGCGCGAACTACTGTTATTTTACATTACATTTTGTTTGTTTACATTCCGTGCACTGTATAACACAGTCAACGTTTAAATTTAAAGTTGCCCGAGTAACTTTAATATTCGCATAGGTACGCCTTAGAGCTATTACTAAACGTGTTTATAAAAGTCTCTGATATACCTTTTTAGTTGAAAATGTGCCGCGAATAACATTTACAGGCAAGTTATTTTCATGAGGCACGTCTTTTTAAATAATTTCCGCAATATATATGTTGTGTAATATGCAATTTTGTTGTGTTGTAATTCAAGAATTTGAATGAGTCTTGTAATGTTGCTGTTCCATTTTGCACACAACCATATTAAATGTGTTTATTTGTATTTGCAGTTGCCTGCACATGGCACACACAACAGGTATGTTTCTCTAGAATTTAGTCTTATAATAAGTGGAGAGGCCATTTAAATTCTTGGAAGATACTTTCTTACACTCCGTGCTGTTGGGAAAAGGACAGTGTCTGTTATCTAAATTTTAATCATTAATTGCACTTTCAATAGCATTTAATTATGAGTGACGTAAGTTTTGTTACCTACACAACATTATAGACATTACATTTGAATGAACATTTTATAGAAAAAGTAACCATTCGTAAAGAAATACAAACTGTGAATATAACTCGAAACGAATCGTCTGTATGAATACAAACCTAGTCAATCTTAACAAACATACTCTTAAAAACCTTGCTTGCCTCTATCGCTGTAATCCCTTCCTTAAAATTCAAAGGTAGAGTTTATTTTTGAATGACAAAAAAATTTAATGATTGAAGTAATGAAGGAGATTGGTCATTTGGTCTGGGACTGAAATCGTTTGTAACATAATCGGGTCTGACTAAGGGCTACACCGTTGGTATTAAATAGGCTCTCCGTTTGAAATACAGCACTGTGATATGAATTTTCAAGTCCCTTGTGACGTTTATTGTGCGAAGGCTTTCATGGTTTAGAGGTATTAAAGTACTGGTGTTTTAGGCACGAATTTTCAGAATGAATTCAGGAAAATAAAATATTTCTATTTTTTTATTAACGACGTGTATTATTTGCGATTGTGACGCAAATAAGTAGAGGCCTGCGTCGAGCAGTGAACATTGAGATACTGTATAGTGATGACGATGTGTCTGTCGGAAAGGAGTTGATGCTATCTGTTTCTATGCTGCCTTTTTTTTATTTTTCGTGTGAGTGTCACGGGCACACCCAACTCTGGTGTCAGAGTTTTCATTAGTTATCAACGTTATTCTTATCAGGAGTGTTCAAGACGTAGAAGTGGGCACCTGTCTGTGAGAGTATTATAAGAATATAAATAAGTTATTATTATCCCCTATTTTATGCCACGTACAAGAAATATTATAAACTGCAGTGTAAGTGAACGTTTAGAAAAATATCGTCTTGATAATCTTGAAAGGTCATCAACTACTAGAGTCATAATCAGCCCTACACCAAGTTACACCAGAATGATACTAGAATGCCAAATTAGGCTAAAACATCGAAACCAAAACTTGTTTGTCCTAGTCATCGAAAAGTTACAGATGTAACAGAAAGTTAATCCGGGTCGCTCTTATCGAGAACCGCAAGATTTTGAGATGTGACTTCAACATAAGACAAAATTAGTAAGCTACCTAAACAGCAGTTTTGCTTCTGAGTGTCTTTTTGTTACTATGTTTCATGTTTGTTAGTTAAGACTAGAGGCCAGTTAAAAGCTGTCTGATATGCTCCAGTTAAATTAATTTGTCTGATAACCTATAAAATTTCATGCCCATTTTCAATTTATCTGTAAGATTAGGATACCAGAACTGGTGCAACTGGGCCTAGATATTGTTACTTTTAAAAAACTTTGCCGATGTAAAGTAATACTATGTCCTAACGCTAAATTAAACAAATGATAATGTATAACTAAGATTAAACTAGCGGTACTAAACAGACAAGTTGGAACTTTGATGACGTCACGCCAGATATCGAATCGCGCTATCGAAGTTTGCTCGGCAAGTTTCTCTAACTCGACTACATCAAACATAGAATTGTGGCCTGTCAGGTAATATCTGCTAGCCTGGTTTTAGTTTTTAGGCTTTGGGATTGTTTATGACCAAAGTACTAAATATTGTAAAAAGAGTAAATACTCTTTTTACAAGAATATACATACTTTTTAGTATATCAGTTCACAAACATTGTAAAAAGAACAAATACTTTTGAAATGTCAATCCAAAAAGTATGTATATGTTTTACCTTTTTATATGTACGAAATATTGTAAAAGGAATACATTTGAAAATGGATTATAATATGAAGGTATATAAGGCCAAGAAAATTGAAATATTGTCAGTCTTCGAAAGGGGCTCAACAGGACAACATAGTCTTCAACTGAAGCTCATAGTGCAAAGTCTCCAACAGAGGCTAGTTCAACAGAGTCTTCGAAAGGGGCTCAACCACGACACAGTCTTGAGCAAGCCTTCAACTGAGGCTCAAAGTGCAAAGTCTCCAACAGAGACAATAAACCAGTACAACAGTAGATGTGGTTTAATTTATAGTTATCCCATCTAGCTGTCCTTCTAGGACAAGACAGATTAAATGGTCTAACGCTCCCAGCGTTAACATTGGTCCTACAGAGCCTGATGATAATATATATCGGCCAGTTCTTGAGTTCAACGATCTAGCAATAGATCGTTCTCACACCTGCAGTGGATCGCTGCGCAAGGGTGTGAGGCATCATCAGCACACGCTGTTGATATTCGTCGAGACGAAAGTCGACGAATGCGCCTGTAGTAGAAAAACCTACTCCGCGCGAAGAGCAAGCAGCAGAGGGCACAATCGTCGCGTCTACCCCAGCGCCAACAGCAGCCACGGTAAGAGGATTGCAGCCTGACAGAGCCAAGGAACGCCGCTACTCACCACTAGAGGTCACCATCAGTATAATAAAGTGAAGTGTAAAACCGTGAGTACAATCATATAATATAAACAGTGCACAAATTAAGGACATTGCCGCTAATAGCAAGTACAAAACTTTCAAACAATTGTAAAATTTTCTAAATCATTTCTCAACTTTTAACTGTAATAATTTCTGTTTTAACATTGTATTCAACATGGAAGGGCTATTTAATGTTTTAAAAGACCTTCAAAAGGTAATTGATAGAGGTTTAATCAATTTTAAAAAGAGTCCAAAAGATAGACTAACCATTGAATACATTGAGACGAAACAAGAATTATTAGAAAAGAACTGGGATATTTTTAAAGATAATTATACTAAATTGAGAGAAAAGTATTCAGTTCAAGATGATGTGATTGTCAACATGTATGACCTCACGGAGGAAACTTACGTTACTCATAAATGTATAATGAAGTCAATGATGAATCGATTTTCGAGTTCAAAATGTTCTATAAAAGGTGATGATAATGGTAGTGCATCAAAGGTCAATTCTAACCTTGCAAAATTACCTAAAATTTCAATACCTAACTTCAGTGGTAAATACGCAGAATGGACCACCTTTCGCGATCTCTTTGTCTCACTTGTGCATAATAATAAAGGCCTAGATAATGTTCAAAAGATGCATTACTTGAAGTCTCATCTCTGTGGTGAAGCTGAACAGCTAGTGAGACACACACCAGTAAGCCAAACAAATTATACTCAGTGTTGGTCTCAACTAGAAAAGCGATATAACAATAAAAAATATCTTGTAAATTGTATTTTAAAACGCCTTTTTGGCCAGAGACGTATACATGTCGAATCAGCAACTTCTTTAAAAGAGTTACTCGATACTACCAACGAGTGTCTAAGCGCTCTCAGTAATTTAGACGTAGATGTGACCACGTGAGATATCATCATCATACACATTGTGACATTTAAACTTGACGCGGAAACTCGTAAACAGTGGGAATTACACGTAAGTAGCAATGATTCGAATGATTTACCAACTTTTGAACAATTTGCTTCGTTCATTGAAAATCGTTTTCGAGCGTTAGAATGTATTGAGCCAAAAAAAGATTCGACTCAAAGGTTCAACAATTCATACGTACCAAAGTCTATGATAGCTATAAATTCAAACAATATGAGATGTGAGTACTGTTCAGAAGGTCACAAATTATGTTTTTGCAAAACATTTACCAAACAGCCTGTAGCTAACAGACGCGAATTTGTAGCAAAACATAAAATCTGTTTTAATTGTTTGGGCAGCAATCACACCGTGTACAATTGTCAAAAACCAATTTCCTGCAGAATTTGCAACAAACGTCATCATTATTTGCTGCATCTAAGCGATCCTGTAAACGACAACATTCCAAAAGAACATGTGGTTGACGAGACCACTTCATCTAGTAATGTACCGGTAGTCTCGTGTTTCTCAAAGAATGTTCGTGTACCAAAACAAGTTTTACTACCAACAGCTTTAGTTAAAGCGGAGTCCAAAACAGGAGGCCATCGCGTGGTAAGAGCACTGATTGATCAAGGATCTCAAGCTTGTTTTATTACTGAGGCCACAGTACAATATCTTAAATTGCCTAAGATTCCAGTGCAAGGAACTATATCTGGTCTGGGTGAACAATCTTCCACAGCTAAATACATGGTTAACCTGAAAATTCATTCAAGAATAGATCACTCAAAAGAATTTAATATCAACGCGTATGTTCTTAATAGAATAACGTCAAACTTACCTGAAAGTTACATCAATAGAGATTCTTTTGACTGGATTGATACAAGAACCACAACTTTAGCCGACCCTGAGTTCTATCAACACAAAAATATTGATATCTTGCTAGGTGCAGAAGTGTACAGCCATATCGTAAAGGAAGCCATATTAAGGAATCAACAATGCACTTTATTAGCCCAGAGCACCACATTGGGATGGATCATATCCGGCACAGTTACAAATGAGAACAGTAACAATTCAACTAGTTTATCTAGGAATATGAACATAATGCATTCACAGGTTAGAGATGTTGAAGTTCATAAAAGATTTTTGGAAATTGAAGAGCACCACCCTAATATGAAGAAACTGCGAACATCAAATGAGCTGTGTTGTAAAGAGAATAAGGCCAACACAACACGAAGAGAACGTGTAGTGAAGATACAAAATCGGAATAGACGCAAACAAGAAATGATATATAGAATTAAATATTTCGAATACAAGCACAAAAGAGACATCAGTTCAACTAAAGAGGACAAAAAGGCAATGAGATCAACTAAAGAGGACAAAAAGGCAATGAGATCAACTACAGAGGACAAAAAGGAATTTAGGTCAAATAAAAGGACAAAAAAGAAATAACATAGATCAACTGTAAAGGATATAACAGGACAACAATTATAGAAGGAAGGAGTATTATGTTATACAGGACTGTTTTTAGTATACGCTAAATCTACGGCCAATGAATAATAATTATTATAGTATTGTCACCCTAGTAAATGGAAAACCTTTACTGCAAACTGCACATCAGAAATCTTATCTTCGATGGAGTCTTCGCTATGGTTTCATGTGTCAACAAAGGACAATAAAGCGGATTCTGCATCAAGAGGCATAAACCCAAAATAAGTACAAAAGGATGTCTGGTTTTCGGTACCACAGTTTTAAAGGACAACATTATTAAGTACAAAAGGTCAAATCATTTAAAATCTCATGTGACACCAGGACATTATTTAATCGCATAGCTATTACAAATCATTATGACTCCTGATTGCAATCATGCGAGCTCAAATTTTACTTCACTAACACAATGGCAATTTGTGCAAAGGATATTGCAGTCATCCTGGAGGCGTTGGTCTCAAGAACATTAAGCCAATCTAATGAATAGATACAAATGGTCTTCCAGATCACCTGAACCAAATGTTGGGGATATAGTGCATGTAAAGGAAGATTTGCCGCCGAGTCGTTGGTCACTAGGTCGAATTTTAGAAAAGTACCCAGGTCATGATGATGTCACACGTGTGGTCATTTTACGTACTAGTTCATCCATAATTAAAAGGCCAACTAACAAATTGTGTGTTTTACCTATTGCTGATAAAGCTACTTAAAATGATTTTTATTCAAATATTTGCATGTTGTTTTTGTTTTCATTTATTTTGTGTCATAATATTGTGTTTTACCTATTGTTCATAAAGCTTCTCAAGATTTTTGCTATTTGAATATTTGCATGTTGTTTTTGTTTAATCTATATTGTCATGTTTGTGTTTGTTCAAAATATGTAATGTTTAAATGATTACTTGTATATTTCAGTAGGTACTCATGACAAAGAGAAACGTCATAGAGCAAAATACTTATGTTAAATTTGTAACCAAATAAGTGTTTGAAGGACATTTCGTCATAAAATGCCCTTGGGCGGCGGTATGTTTATGACCAAAGTACTAAATATTGTAAAAAGAGTAAATACTCTTTTTACAAGAATATACATACCTACTTTTTAGTATATCAGTTCACAAACATTGTAAAAAGAACAAATACTTTTGAAATGTCAATCCAAAAAGTATGTATATGTTTTACCTTTTTATATGTACGAAATATTGTAAAAGGAATACATTTGAAAATGGATTATAATATGAAGGTATATAAGGCCAAGAAAATTGAAATATTGTCAGTCTTCGAAAGGGGCTCAACAGGACAACATAGTCTTCAACTGAAGCTCATAGTGCAAAGTCTCCAACAGAGGCTAGTTCAACAGAGTCTTCGAAAGGGGCTCAACCAGGACACAGTCTTGAGCAAGCCTTCAACTGAGGCTCAAAGTGCAAAGTCTCCAACAGAGACAATAAACCAGTACAACAGTAGATGTGGTTTAATTTATAGTTATCCCATCTAGCTGTCCTTCTAGGACAAGACAGATCAAATGGTCTAACGCTCCCAGCGTTAACAGGGATCGTGGAATTTAACAACCAATTACCTATCTTATAATGCTTTTATAATGGTATCGTTTATAATGGTTGGCTACTTCCTGTACACTATTGGAGGATAATAACTAGATGAACATCATTTAGTTCGATATCATTAAAATAAGTACAAGTGATTGAGAGGGCTAAACAGTTGCAACTCTTTACAAAAATGAAAGATTTTTTCATTATCCAAAAGAAAAATATATTGATTAAAAATAGTGACCCTGAATTTTACTGCTCGTTCTTTCTCGTTGTTCTATGCCCTTGCAATGCGAACGTGGCACTAAGTGGAAACGTATAACTATCCCCTCAAAAATTATACACTAAATACCAACTTATTATGTAATTTTGACTATCCTAAAGGTAATATTCTGACCCAAGAGAATTTGACATTTAAACCTTAATTTAGGACAAAAATATTTAATCTCAAAATTATTACAAACCCATACCAATGTCTAGTAAGTCCCAGACGTACTGTTCTAACCTCCATTCCGTGCTAGTATATCTGAGCCAATCAGTAATCAACATACAAAGAATACGGTACAGTGCTTAATCGCTGCGTAATCCGCAGTCAAACGAGTCTCATTTCGCTCCACAGAGCGGTGGCGGAAAATTAACTCGACCGTTTTAGGGCCGTCAAAAGGGTAAGTGCGAAATGAGCACTACATACACTACTAGGTTTAATATAGAGAAGCAGGATGAGACAGTTTATCATCTAGTCTAATATTGATTTATGATCATAATGCAGCATATCGCAGACCTCTCCTGGAAATAGTCCTCTCCTTTTTGAGTCACTATAATATCGTGAGTTGATAGGAAGATTTAGTCTACTATACTTCGCAGGCTAAACGGGTTAGTATAGGGTCTGATTTCAAATTTTCCGTCTCTATACAACGAGTCCATTAACTCTGATATAACTGTGATGCATAACTATTGACGCGCTCTCTAAGTCACAGAGTTTTATAATTTTGTGTAACCTATCACCCAGTCATAAAACAAACCGGGTAAAGCGATTATCGCCTGTCTAGTGCTGTCGCCATGTTACTACAGCTCCTCACATGCCGTAATACGGCCAGAGTTATAAGTACTTTATTCCATATTCGAATATGATGCATATAATATGCACAAAAACAAACTGAGTTACAACTTGTCCCCAAACACCGCTTGGCGTTGTGTTCGGCATAAATGTGACAAGTTAGGAAAGTTGAACTATGGAGGCAACTCTAACAAGTAGTATCTGGTGGCAAACAGCTTGAACTTCAAGCATATCAAATACATTTGCTATAAACTTTATAATTATTTTTAACTGATATTTTATTTCGTAATCTTGATGATGATGACAGTGATGTCCATTATAGAGATTTTAGACAGTTCGTAAAATCTTTCAAGGATTTAAGCCATATACATCCAATGCTAAATGGCGATTTATAAAAAAACCAGAAAGAATAGAGAACTCACCTTTCCGTTAGTTACCAAAAGAGCGTTGATTGGCGTCAGCTTGATGGTACGTCCTTTCCGCCAGTTGTTGTCGTTGGGCTGGGTGAACAGCAGCTTACCCTCCATTGCGAACCTTAAAATAATTACATAGAGTTCAATTTTGATTGACATCACACAACAGAAGGATTTGTCGTCATTTTATTTGTGGAAGGTACCTCAATTTTCGGAAATAAGGTCGATTGGGTCACTTCACTTGAGAGTAAACCTTATTACCGCTAAATAGAAATTAGGCCTTCTTAAATGCTCAACAGTATATGACGTAGAAAATCTCTATAATATCACAATTTTGTAATTGTGATATTATAGAGATCTTCTACGTCATATACTGTTGAGCTCATGTAAAATGAAGCGCCACAACAAAAACATTCTTAATCCTTAAACAGAGGGATCCATCTTATAATTAATTTCTACCGAGAAATTAATAAGGAGTGGACAGCTCAATTTATTTCATATCCAGTTTAATTATCTGTTAGGAACACGGCATTATTGCACATGGAGTCATAATATCGCGTTTCGAGTTCGCTTTTCGTCGTGATATACTCCGTGCCAGCTTAAACATTAATTTCACTCTAGAATGTATTACTACGTAAGTACTATCTATTCTGTGGTATTACTTGCTAAACGAGATATATTATATCTTCTGCATCCGTCGAATTTTAATTAACTTTATTTAAAATGCATTGCTTACGTTTTCGTAATAAAAATATTGTTCATTCTTTCTTTTGAAAGACTTTGAGAAAATAAGATAGACTTGTGTCGCTGGATCTATAGAACAAGACAGATGGTTAAAGAATATTTCATGCCACGTATCGATAGTTACATAGTTGTGTAGAGTAGGAATATAGAACTACTAAAATATATATTATTGTGACTACAATTTTATATCAACTAATGATAAAGTTGCCAAAAGGACATCACTACGTTTTTGTTTTTCTTGAGTAAGCTTTTATGGTGGCCCTAAGTAGACTTTATATATAAGAGAGAGACGGGAAAATGCGCCCTCAAAAATTCGTCTTCTTCATCTTCATCATCCTTTAACAGCCCACTGCTAGACTAGGCCTCTCCTTTGAAAGAAGGAATTGGCCTAATATACCACGCTGGCCAAACGGGTTGGTATAGGGTTTGTATCAAGTTTTCCTTCTCTTACAGTGCTGTTCTCTGCATAATATGCTCCCTCTGTCGGCTCTTACGACACCCATGGGATGATATGGGGTGGTGACAATCCATATTCTTAATCTGTCACCACACGGACATTTCGTATTACCACAATTCGTTATGGATCAAATAAGTTAATGATTAGATAAGTAATACGGACATAGCGTATTACATTGTTGTAGAGAATAACAACTGCGAAATTATCTGATGATTTTATTAAATATCGTAAACAAAAGTAATCTCTCTATTTTAGTAGCTATTAGGTTATATAGCAGGTGTCTACAAACTACCTTCGCTAGTAACCCAAGAAGTGGTTGGAAGCTGTGCGCAACAAAATTGCGAAAAAACTTGCTTTTCCAAAGTGATTTCTAATAGCACTAGCACTAGCAATAGCAATCTCTATTTTTTGTACCTATTAATCTAAATAGAATTTGTTTTAGTTGTGTTGCTAGTACGTAAAATCAATAGTGCAAATAGAAATGAAATTAAGGTGTTTTGTACAGGCTTTTATTTTGTTTTTCGTGTGCGTGTGTGGCCAATTCTGGTGTCGGAGTTGGGTCTCCCTTGTTTGACCCAAAGGAATTTAACAAATTTTCACTTCCCAAAAAATATTTACGCATATTTTCATTTGCCAAATTGTTAATTAGCGAAAATTCAGAAAAAATTATAACGCAAACCTAATGTTTGGGAAATGAACGTTTAAACTATAACTTGTTTAGCAACTAGTACTTTTAACATTTTTTATTTAGTCAAATATTTCAGTTGGAATAACAGTTTTTACGCAAAATCAATAATTATCGTAATCTAAACAGTTCAGTTCCGGGTAACCTACTAAAAACAATCTCTTTTTTCTATTAATGCAAGTCGTTTCTGGCACTCGCCGGCCGCTACCGCTGCACCGCTCGTTTCGCTCGCTCGGCTCGTGCGTAAGAGGTCACAGTTCTAACCTAACCTAACCATTTTTTTAACCCCTAGCATGCCCCGCTCCAAAATCCATTTTCTCCGGTAGTGTCCAGCCATTTTAAAACCATTTAAAACCATTTATTAGCTCACAAAATATGGGTGTATACAGATAGTAGGGTACATGTTAAACTAGTAGCCACATATTCACCATTTCTGGCATGTGAGACATAATTATATTTACCTACATAACATACAGCAATTATTATAATATTGTATAAACATAAAAAAATGACATTATTAGAACATACTAAGTACTAGTTGTTTTTCATTTATTTTTTACTAGTAGTCTTTGGCATACATATTTACAAAGTGTTATGCCTTATTAGGTAGGTACTAACTACTAATTAATTATGTACATCATCGGAATAAATAGTAAATACGTTACATCTAATACCACTACGAATCCTTGTTGTTAAAGTACTCTTGGGTGCTGTAGAAACACTTGTCTACTAGCCAGTTAAACATTTTTTTACGAAATATGCTTATAGGTAGATCTTTCAGATCTTTTGGTAGATTATTAAATATTTTGATAGACATAGGATAACAGTTTCTTTTGTATTGTTCGGTACATATATTAGGTAAGATTAGTTTAGTTGGATATCGAGTGTTAAAGTTACAATGATTCCTAAGAGTTTTGTACAATTCTGGGTGATTCTTTACAAAGTTACAGGTTTCAAAAATGAATATTGATGATGCAGTCAGTAACCTTAAACTTTTAAAAAGGGGTTTGCAAGATGTTGAGGGTTCTACATCACAAATTGCTCTTATGCATTGTTTTTGTGCTAGGAATATTTTATTGAAATTAACTGAACCACCCCATAACAGAATACCATACCGTATATTTGATGCCACATAACCGTGATATGCCTGAATGGCTATTTTTTGACTGGCGATTCTATTTAGACGCCAAAGTGCGTAAACATATTTATTAATTTTTGAGCATATTTTATCGATATGTGATTTCCACGATAATTGATTGTCAAGGCTCATTCCAAGGAAGGTTACCAACTCCGACTCTACTAAAGGTTTATGGTTGTACGAAATAGATAAGTTTGATTCTTTCTTCTTTTTGTTAAAGAACTGCATATATTTTGTTTTTTCTATATTTATTTTCAAATTATTGTTTTCTAATGTACTAAATACAGAACAGAATGGTTTCCAAAAAGGTAAATCCACTACCCTAGCAAGTTTTAAATTAGTATGTAAAATATCGGAAAATTTAGACAATAAGATTAATACCCTCGCAATATTCTTTGATATGAGCAAAGCTTTCGACTTTGTTAGCCATGATATATTATTAAAAAAATGTGAATTTTATGGTATTCGTGGTATAGCAAATGAGTGGCTAAGAAGCTATCTTACCGATAGACAACAATATGTAGAGATAAGAAATATCAATAATCAAAACCAAGAAATGGCTTTTAAATCTAATTTAGCCCCTAACACAGTCGGAGTGCCTCAAGGGAGTATTTTAGGACCGCTCCTGTTCTTGATTTATATCAATGATCTCCCTAAAGTAACAAACCATTATTGTACACTCTTCGCGGATGACATATCTTTAGTTATAACACAAAAACCATCTTTAGACATTAATCAATTCAACGACGAAATCAATAACTCTGTAAAAAACATCATCCGTTGGTTAGAAAACAATAATTTGAAAATAAATATAGAAAAAACAAAATATATGCAGTTTTGAGGATGTAATGTTTATAAGATCATAGGTTATAAAACTTTAATTATCTCACGTTTGGTGTAATTATATGACGTAAATTTTAAACCGTATACAGTTCAGAAGTTACTCTATATGAGAATTATATGAAAATAGCTAAGCTTTAACATTTTCATGTCGAAAAAATTTTTAAATGCAGGTCATTTTGTTTTTTCTTACACCATGTGAAAAATTTTTCCACAATACACATAAATTATTCACGAAATTTACTTTCTCACTGCACTAATATTGACACGGGTAGACGACGCGATGGTTATATACATTAATTTAGCACAGGTCACCGATATCACTTCACAATAACCATTTATTCATAGCAGCGAAAAATTTGCGCCATTTTGACGATCCGACGGAAAACATTTATCACTCACTAAACATATTTATACCTATTTATAGCAAAAGCAATACGAAATGTCTAATTAACAATGGATTCTAAGACAACTTTGTGAGTAACTTATCTATATTTAGTAAAGTTATTAATACATACTTACATATAATCATTTAAAATATGGAAGACGGCTAGCGGTCAACGCTCGAAAATTGCATCACAAAAATTACTAACACTTTTTTTGTAAATGTTTTTATACCTGGCTAAAAAAAATATTTATAACACATACTTCACTAAATTGTCCATAATTTGATATATAATACTAATACAATCACTAAGCCTTTGCGTTGAGAATACATTTTTGAAAAATCACAAATTCAACTTTTCTCGGTTGCAAACTTGGAAATATGGTAAAAATGGATGGTATTATGTTGGTTAATCTGTAACTAGTCGATGTACGTTTTTATTATTGTAACCAATCACACAACACGGTGCACTGGAGTGAAATTCACAAAATCCTTATGGGCACACCGTGCCCGTAGGACATTACCGGCCTATTTCTCTTACGGGCACACCATGACCGTAGGACACTCAAGGGGTTAATAATAATTAATCTACTCTAACTACTTCCATAACTAAACTAATATCACCAAACGTTTATTGTCTGAAGATTGTTTGCTGTAATAAATCATTTGATTAAAGACCATATACCATAATGACATTATACTTGGTAATATTTTGCCAAGTAAAAATTTGACCAAATAAAAATATGCGTACTAAAATCATTCGAAATATTGCAATAGTATAAAAAAAGGTTGTTAAAATTTGTTGGGGTAATGAAATTTTGGCAAAATCTTTTCGGCAAAACGGCAAGATCCCGTCGGAGTTTTCAGATCGCCCGAAGGCCTCCGACATGGCATAACGATCTTTATCCTTAGACAAGAACCGGGACCGACAGTTTTACGTGCCATCCGAAGCACGGTAGTGCTCAGATGTAAATGCCACACATGGTCACCCATCCAAGTGATGACCTGTGCAAGCGTTACTTAACTTTGCCGATCTGTTACGAACGGCAAACCAAGTCTTGCTATGAGCTCTACTTTGTACTGGCTAATAAGTTATTTTGTATAATTAACCCATTCCCAGTCCCATGAACCACATGTGGCTCAGGACAATTGAATTTCTATTGTGTCTGGCGGTCGGACAGTGAAAGTGTTAAGTATTTGATTTTTAATAAGCGTTATCTTAACTACCAGAATAGAACAGCTGATACTACTTGACCAAAATAAAAAATAATGGCGCTTACTTATAAACGATGAAATAAAACTAACCTTTTAAAGACAGTTAAAGAACACATAGCTCACGACAGAAATTAATCCAATGCAACATATAGCTTTAAATAAATTAAAGATAAATCATCTGCAAACAAAGCTGAGTACAACATTGTATCTGAAATCCGTATGCTCCATGTAGCTCACGCAATCGTGTTCCCCTATAAACATTTTAGATTACATAAAGCACTGGGTTTTCGTGGCTTATAAAACCCTTCAAATAATCCATTTGGTAAACGTTTAGCTCGCCAAACTTTACGCTTTAATTTGAAACCTTGACTCAGGAAACTGTTAACTTTTATCGTCCAATAACATATTTTTAAACTAACATTCCTTCATCCTTTTTACCAGTATAATTATTTGTATTTGTGTAGGTCTGAAGTCGTAAAATCCTTGTTGAATAGCTCTTGCCGCTGTTACTGCCACTAAAGTGGCGATTATCAACTTTATGGTCCAAGTAATAAGAGTTAAAAGTTATCACAGAAAATATGAAAGATTTAAGTCGGAATCATTATTTTTATTTGTGAGTTATGAGAGCTTTTCACTTTAAAAGCCACTGTGTTTGAAGATTGAAAAGTTTTACGCGTAATTTATTCTAAAGCTTTAGTATTGGACATCCGCGTTGCAAATAGTTGTAGAAGTATCTTCCCACGTTTAAATAAGTATCTAGTTTTAAAAATACTTTACAATTTACTTAGTTTTTTGAATTTACCATAAAACTGATCACTTACTCGCAAACTAAAAGACGAAAATGTTAAAATTATTATTTCGGAATACATTTTTCAATAATAACTTAACCTCCTTACATAGAGTACATAAGTACGCGACTAAAATTTAATCACAGTTTACAACTTAGACCATCAAGCGGACCTGCGTCCCGCAATGGATCTACTAATAGTAACATTTGTACCATCTACCAATAGAACAAAATGTTCTGTAAATACTATTTGCCGAAATATCTTGTATTATACAAAAGTTAATGTTTATCTTTATGAAAAGCTATGCTTTGACGTTTACTTGGAAATATTTTGATATTTACATAATATACAGGGTGTCACAAGACCCATCACCAAGCCTAAGTCTACTCGTTGTGGACATCATGCCAAGTCACACCAACCAAAAATAATACCTTGGAAACGAATTTTTATTTTGAGTTTTCACATTTTTTAAACCGCAATTAAAAGCGCGCGCGTGCAGTGCTCGAAATAACTACTTATCCATGGGATATAGGGCATCTAAAGAACATATTGGCAGGGTAAAGGCATCGATTTTGTACCTAATTAGAAAAATTCCATACTAACTTTGAGCCTCAATATCTCCTGAACCAGTAATTTTCCAGGTATGGTGCCGAAGTAAAAAAAAATCGTATTGATTGGTACAACATGGGACTTCAGTTTTCGTTAAGGGTCTTGTTACACCCTGTATAATGTATACATAATTATAACATTAATTTTGTAATTAAAGTACTTAACTACATCTATCATTCGTCAGAAATAAAATATGTATGTCAACCAATCAAACTAACCTGGCGTCATCATGGTTCCAGTCTAAAACATCGACAGCCATCTTTCTTAGCTTGATATTTGCCACATGGAGATCATGCGCTGTTCTCCGTGCTGCAGCTAGCCTTCGGCACAGAGGCACGTCCCTTGCTGCTGCAGCGGCCGCCGCAGCCCCTGCGTTGATTTCTTCAAGTCTGGACTCGACGCAACGCTGCGCAGCCTTGACATCTTCACGCTCGGTTGCACAGGCAGCAGTCGCACGGTATAGCTGGGAGAGAAGGAGGGGATATTTTGTCACGCGTTGTACTGGCACCTGAAATCATTGATATGTAAATTAGTATTTGTTATGTGATATAATTTTTGCTTTGTTATGTGATATATTTTTTATATATTTCCCTGGCAACACTGAACACGCGCACACTGCGGACCGACGAGAAGATTGTCGAGCTGGAAGAAGAATTGAGCAAGTTGCGATGGGATATCATAGGCCTATCCGAAGTCCGAAGACAGGGGGAGGACTCAATAGTTCTCAATTCCGGTAACTTGCTCTTCTACCGGGAGGGCGACCAACAGTCCCAAGGTGGTGTCGGGTTCATTGTCCACAAATCTCTTGTGACCAACGTGGTAAATATCGGGAGTGTGTCGATTAGGGTAGCGTACCTTATACTCAGAATATCCAAGCGGTATTCGCTGAAGGTCATACAGGTATACGCTCCGACCTCGTCGCACCCCGATGAGGAGGTGGAAGCCATGTACGAGGACATATCTCGGGCTATACATGGCTACAAAACCCATTACACCGTGGTCATGAGAGATTTTAACGCGAAACTGGGCAAACGCGACGGTGATGAGCTGAGAGTGGGGCAATTTGGTTATGGGCATCGGAATTCCCGGGGTCACTTGCTGGCTAGCTTTATGGAGATGGAAGGACTCTATATGATGAATTCCTTCTTCAAGAAGCGAGAATGCCGCAAGTGGACCTGGGTAAGACCAGACGGTGCAACCAAAAATGAGATCGACTTTATCATGTCGACGAAGAGGCAGATATTCAATGATGTCTCCGTGATCAATTCACTTAAAGTGGGGAGCGATCACCGAACGGTAAGAGGCACATTGAATATCTGTACAAGCCTCGAACGGTCGAGGTTGATAAAGTCCACGCTCCGACCGGCACCGGTTCATATCCAAAACCCCGAGAGCTTTCAGCTCGAACTCAAGAACCGTTTCGAATGCCTGGGTGAATGCGTTGTTTGAAATAGAATTAGTTCTATGATAAGTCAAATCGATTATATCGATTTAGTAACGTTTAGTTTAGTCTATTGTAAATTTTGACTATGGTCACACTGAACTGTCAACTTCCGTTTGTCGAGAAAAAAATGGTTGCGCAGACGCAGTATCTTTGGTTTTGTAATTGAAATAAATTGATCGCCTTTTGAAAAGCACATCCTGGTACCTTCGCGAATAGTTTGTTCGTTTCCCGCGGTCAGTCAAAAAACCCGGTATAAAAAGTTGTCTGGACTACGCCGTATCTTGAATCATCGCCTTTTTGAAAGCACATGGTTAAACCAGCTTCGCGAATTGTATTGTGAAATCTTATAAATTACCGCTATTTGATTTAGGTACCCGGCAAAAGTTGAGTTGAACATTGACATTTGTAAAACTGTAATTGTGAATCCTGTGAACGTGCTTCGTGCCCTCGTGTCAAGACGGAGAGGACATCAAGTTGGGAGGAACAGCTAAGTGGATAATTCATTCAATCTATCGTGGCCACCTTAGTTTTGTTTGTTTTTCCCTAACTTAGTTCCAGGCCTGACATCAGTGAACATACAGGTAATTGTACATTATAATTTGTCATCGCTGAGAATCTCAGTAATATATGTCAGACATTTGATTGCTTTAGAACAACTGGATGAATATAAATTAGCTTCCACTGTGCCTACAAACAATTCCCAGTCTGTTTACGGTAATTCTAGACATAATTCTTGGTGCAGAGCTGTAGTTGAAATTTAGCGCTGTTGTATCTTAGCCGTTGATTGTATCTAAACTCAGATTGGCATAAGTTTGTATCTTATCACCTTGTAGACAGTATTGTAGTGTTTGTAAGATCAGTTTTTGCCTAAAACACATAATATTTATGTGTATAAGTTGACCTACATGACTTGAAACACATTGTCATACATAACCTCAATCAGTAATTGTTTGATTTGTATTGTTGAAATCTAACTTAAATTTGTTGTTGTTGGTATTAATAAGTCAGTTTGTTTAGATACATAACAGCTGTATGTATCAATAAATTTAGTAAATTTAGTTAATTGCATAAATATATTAAGTTGAAACATTATAACAACCAACTTTTGATAAACCTTTGTTTTGTTATAATATATAGATAATATTGTTAGGTAACACATATTCTGTGCTTACTTACTATTGTATATCTCAAATAACACAGCCAGTCTGTCTGTTGCAAGTAATTAATTCACTTATTTGAAGTTTCAAATTTTGTTAACTTTGAATTTGTTTGCGTGTCAATATATATTGAAACTATTAATTTTGTTGGACAGTAGATACCTGTCACTTGCCTGCACTTGCAGTAAACAGGCTAATACTTTGTTGGTTTCAAAGAATTGTGAAAAATAAAGTTTTGATTGTTAATATTATTTAACGCTTGTCCGGGCTCTTTTGAAATTTGATTATGTCAGCTATCAAGGACTTGCGTGCGGCTGCTGGTGCTATTGCATCAGATTTGCGCTGGTTTGCCTCGGCCAGTGCCTTAGTGAACCGGCCTGATCGCCAGCAGGCCTTACTACAAAGGTACGAGCGGATCGATGACCGCCTGGCAAGTGTGGAACAGCAATTCCGCACTTTCAGCGCTTGCTGTCTCGAGGTGTCAGTTAATGAATTTACCGCTGATCAGCGAAATAAGGTCAGCGAAGATTATGCCCAGGTCTTAAACCTGTATGATGCTGTCTCCAATAGTGCGAGACAACTAGTTGCCGATAGGGACGGGCAACCCGGCTTGAAGCAGGAGCTTCCTAGGACAGCACCGGGGCTGGTGAGTTGGCTCCCTACTTTAGACCTCCCGCATTTCAATGGCTGCCTAGGAAGCTACCTGGGCTTCGTTAATTTGTTTGACAGCCTGGGCAATGATAGGGCTGACCTTCGGCCGGCACAAAAATTGGCCTATTTGATGTCGGTTCTGGATGGGGAGGCCAAGGGCCTCATCTAGCATCTGCCCGTGTCTGACGAGGCGTACCAGACGGCTCGAGACCTAATTACCCGTAGGTACCATAACAAGCGTGGCCTCGCCGACACGCATATTGAAAAGATTTTGAGTTTGCCTACGCTCACCCGGGTCTCTGGGTTGCGCACCCAACTGTTGAACCCGCTTTTGGTGGCCATCAACGCACTTAAGTGCCTTGACCTGCCCGTGGACCAATGGTCCTATCTATTGGTGCACATTGTACTTAAAAAGCTGCCTGCCGAACTGAGGTCGCGTTTTGAGCAGCGCTTTGGTGAGAGTCGCCTCGCTCAATTGATCGCCACTCACCCCGCTTGGAGAACCGTAGCGTGCGCACGCCTCCTCTCTCTCGCGCACCTGAATGTGCTGTTCAACGTCACCAGCACCATGACTGCTGCCCCAGGTATTCCCCTCCTTTGGCGGAGCGTCCCCGCCTTGATTCGCGCCCACCTCGTTTTGGGCGGGTGCGTCATTATGACCCCCCACAGATGGCGCGCGGATCGAGTCATCGCACTTTTGAGGACTTCAAGCCGCACCCTCATTTTGACTTGCTAGGTCCTGGCCAACGGTCGCCGCCCAGGCAACAGTAGGTCATTGACCCCTGCCCTATAACTCCAACCTCCCCATTGAGACCGTTATCCTACCAACGGTTGCTGTTAGGGTCTGGGGACCCACGGGGATCTCTCTTGTTGTCCGTGCTATATTGGACACTTGGTTCACAAGGTTGCATTGTTTCCACTTATTTGGTAGGGCAGGTTAAATTAAATATGGGCTCTTTTCCGAATTGTATACGGGGCATAGGTGACGTAGCCTCTAATGTTGAAGGGCAAGTTAAAGTTTTGTTTGCCCCTGTTGAATCTTCACACCCGAGGATTAAAACCTCAGCTATTGTGTTGAAGAATATTTTGGGTATGCATCCACAGAAACAGCTACCTGCTGCTGTGGTGAATTTGACATAGGGATTGGAACTGGCAGAGCCCAAATTTGACACACCAGGACAAGTAGACTTGTTGATTGGCTCTGATGTCCTCGGTGGAATTTTGATTGGTGGGAAACGGGTCTTGGTGCCAAATGGTTTGACTGCCATTCCGACCATATTTGGATTTGCTTTGATGGGACCTGTACCTAGGGAACCCCCTCCACCCAAACTTGATAATTTGTTGGCTGTAGGCTCTACTCTCTCTGATGCAGTTCAGAGGTTATGGGAGGTAGAGGAGCCCCCTCAAGTTGCCAGTTTGAATTCAGAACATGAGGAGTGCGAGCTGTTCTTCCAGAACAACACTGGTTGACTCCGTTCTGGTCGGATTATTACGAGGCTACCCTTCCGGTCTGTTCGGCCTCCGCTTGGTGAGTCACGACCTTTAGCCGAAAAGAGATTTTTGACTATGGAGCGCCGCATGGGTCGTGATCCGGAGCTCAGACAGAAGTACATTGAGTTCATGAGAGAATATGAACAGTTGGGATACATGTCCATGTCAAATTTGGATTGGCGTTCGGTGGAGCATTACTTTCTCCCGCATCAAGCGGAATTGAAGCCATCAACTGGCAAGCTGCGCACAGTGTTTGATGGTTCTGGGCAGACTTCAACAGGCGTATCCTTGAACCAGTGCTTGCATTCTGCTCCCAAGTTGGTCAAGGACCTTTGTGACGTTATCACCAGCTTCCGACGACATCAGGTTGTCTTTGTGGCCGACATAAAAATGATGTTCAGGCAGACAATTATCCACCCTGATGACCGTTGCTTCCAGCTGATCCTTTGGAGAGAGAATCCTCACGATCCCATGGTCGTCTACGAGCTCAATACTAATACGTACGGGTTAAGATCAAGCCCCTACTTGGCAATACGTTCTCTTTGGGAGCTCGCAGACCGCGAAGGCTTACGTTTCCCACGAGCCTCCGCCATCTTGAAAGACGATATTTACGTCGATGACATTTGCTCGGGCGCCTCCACAGCGGACGAGGCGATCCTCCTGCGGGACGAATTGATAGGTATTTTGGCCTCCGCTGGTTATGAGTTGCGCAAATGGATTTCCAACTCACCAGAGCTTTTGGAAGGCTTGCCAGAGGATCATCAGCAAGATCCACATCTATTTGAGATTGTTGACAACCCCGCCATGATGGCTGTTCTCGGCGTCCAGTACAGACCCGTCCAGGACATCTTTACGTACAACGTAGACTTGAAATTGCCTTGTTCTTGGACTAAACGTCTTGTGTTGTCTACTGTCGCCAGAACCTTTGATCCGAACGGTTGGATCTGTCCAGTTATATTTTGGGCAAAATGCTTCTTGCAGAAGCTTTGGAGGATTGTCTTGGGACGAACCTCTACATGGCATTCTTGTTGAGGAATGGACCTCTTTTGTATCCTCACTTCCTGCCGTCAACGAGATCTCCTTGCCTCGTCCCATCCTTCCTCCCGGGCAGTACAAGGTCACCCTTCACGGGTTTTGTGATGCCTCGGAACGTGGTCACGCGGCCGTGGTGTATTTGCGCACAGTCAGTGCCTCAGGTCAGGTGACAGTTTCCCTGATCATGGCGAAGAGCAAGGTTGCACCCCTTCGGACATCTCTGACCATTCCAAAATCGGAGCTCTCGGGAGCAGCACTACTTGTACGCTTATTGAACCACGTGTCTAGTACTTTGGGTAAAAGCATTTGTATTAATGGGACCTACGCCTGGACAGACAGCCAAATTGTTCTCTGTTGGTTGAAGGCTTCTGTCCACACCTTGGAGGTATTGGTCGCTAATCGCGTCTCCCAAATCCAAAAATCTGAAGTCAAGCTTGTTTGGAGACACGTGCCAGGTGAGCTCAACCCCGCTGATTGTGCCTCGCGCGGATGCTTGACACCTAGTTTGATAGGTCATTCGCTGTGGTGGGGTCCGGAATGGTTGAGTCGACCAGAAATTGATTGGCCTCGAACGCCAGTTTTCAATACTTCCAATTTCCCGGTTCTACGAACACTCACTCTTGAGAAGGTGGAATGCGCCTTCGACCCCGATTTCTTGTTGAATCGCTACAGCTCCCTTGATAAGTTGTTATGTGTTACTGCTTGGATAAAGCGTTTTGTTTTTAACACTAGGCACCCACAACAGAAACGACTGACACCGTTCATCTCACCACAGGAACGACAGGAGTCCCTCACCTTTTGGGTTCGTTCTGTGCAATTGGCGCATTTTGAGAAGGAGATTGCTATCCTTAAGTCAGGGAAATCGAAATTATCTGGAGCTGTATCTAAATTGAACTCTTGCGCGTTGGAAGGCGTCTCAAGAACGCCAACCTCCCTTACGGGGTACCTCACCCCCTGTTGTTACCCAAGGACGCTCATTTGGTACACTTGTTGGTAACTGACCGTCACCTTAAAAATTCGCATGCTGGTTGTAATGCGCTGTTGGCCATTTTGCAACGCGAGTTTTGGATTTTGTCTGCCCGAAGAATTATTCGGAGTGTAGTCTTTCGCTGCATCCCTTGCTATAAGCTCAAGGCTTCTACCATGCAGCCCTTGATGGGAGACCTACCAGCAGATCGCGTAACTGAGAGCAGGACATTTGACGGTGTTGGCACGGACTTCGCTGGTCCCTTTTTGGTGAAAACGTCGACACTTCGAAACAGCAAGACTGTTAAGGCCTACTTGTGTGTTTTTGTTTGTCTTTCCACAAAGGCCGTACATTTGGTCTCCTCGCTTACGACCGAGGCGTTTGTAGCCACATTTGACAGATTTGTATCCCGCAGAGGGCTGCCTTCCTTGATCCGTTCTGACTGCGGCACTAACTTCAAGGGTACGTATAATTATTTGAATGATGTTGTTAATTTTCTTGAAACCAACAAGGCTGATATAGGCAATAGGCTTGCCCGACGTGGGATAAATTGGTTGTTTTCCCCACCAAATTGTCCACACTGGGGTGGTATTTTTGAGGCCACTGTAAAATCGGCCAAAACACACTTGCGCAGGACAATCGGTGAATCTGTCCTTACATTTGAGGAACTCGCAACTGTGTTTTGCAAGATTGAGGCCGTTTTGAACTCTCGGCCATTGTGCCCGATCTCCTCAGATCCGAATGATTTGGAGGCCCTTACGCCGGGCCATTTTTTGATTGGTCGCCCACTTGTCGCCTTGCCTGAGTACCCCTATATTGATACGAGACCTGGTCGTCTCTCGCGTTTTGACTTGGTACGCCAGATTACTCAGAGCTTTTGGAAACGCTGGAATTTGGCATATTTGCACATACTTCAGCAACGCGTTAAGTGGACCGACAAGACCGATCCACCCAAAATTGGAGACCTCGTTTTGATTAAGGAGGCTAACCTTCCGCCACTCAGATGGCGCAGGGGGCGCATTCTTCGTTTGGTAGCTGGGGCTGATGGAGTTCCCCGATTTGCTGAGGTTTTGGTGGACGGTTCGATTCTGAGGAGAGCGGTTGCAACATTGTCACGTCTACCAACTGATTAGCGGACCGGTAGGCCGGTCCGGGGCGGTTGGATGTTTGAAATAGAATTAGTTTTATGATAAGTCAAATCGATTATATCGATTTAGTAACGTTTACTTTAGTCTATTGTAAATTTTGACTATGGTCATATGAACTGTCAACTTCCGTTTGTCGAGAAAAAAATGGTTGCTTGGACGCAGTATCTTTGGTTTTGTAATTGAAATAAATTGATCGCCTTTTGAAAAGCATATCCTGGTAGCTTCGCGAATAGTTTGTTCGTTTCCCGCGGTCAGTGAAAAAACCCGGTATAAAAAGTTGTCTGGACCACGCCGTATCTTGAATCATCGCCTTTTTGAAAGCATATGGTTAAACCAGCTTCGCGAATTGTATTGTGAAATCTTATAAAATGCCGCTATTTGATTTACCCGGCAAAAGTTGAGCTGAACATTGACATTTGTAAAACTGTAATTGTGAATCCTGTGAACGTGCCTCGTGCCCTCGTGTCAAGACGGAGAGGACATCAAGTTGGGAGGAACAGCTTAGTGGATAATTCATTCAATCTATCGTGGCCACCTTAGTTTTGTTTGTTTTTCCCTAACTTAGTTCCAGGCCTGACATCAGTGAACATACAGGTAATTGTACATTATAATTTGTCATCGCTGAGAATCTCAGTAATATATGTCAGACATTTGATTGCTTTAGAACAACTGGATGAATATAAATAAGCTTCCACTGTGCCTTCAAACAATTCCCAGTCTGTCTACGGTAATTCAAGACATGCGTAGATGTGAACGAGTACAGTAACGGGTTCGTGGATGCTGTCCATACAACAAGGACTAAATTTTTTAAGCCCCAGAAAAGCCAGAGAACCAGCACGATCTCGGATCCGACCCTCGAGCTGTTAGAGGAAAGGTGCAAGATGGTTCTGCTATCCTCCGACGACATGCCGAAATATCGGCACCTCAACAGACAGATCTCTAAGTCTCTGACTCGCGATCACCGCCAATACAACACAAAATGTGTTCGTGAGGCGATCGAGCAGAATAAGGGATCCAAAGTGTTCCAGAGGGAGGAGGGAATCTGTCTGTTGGGCAGAGTCAGCTGACAAAGCTGAAGACGAAAGATGGCAGAATCATATCGTCCAAGCCTGAGCTCTTGGAGGAGATCGAAAGGTTCTATGGACAGCTATACACGACAACGCAACAACCCGCAAGCACTCCAGCGTCAGACCCTAGAGCCGGATTGACCCGACACTATACCGAAGATATCCCGGACGTCAGCATGCACGAGATTAGTGTGGCTCTCAAACAGCTCAAAGACAACAAGGCGCCGGGTGATGACGGAATTACGAGCGAGCTTCTGATGGCTGGCGGTGCACCCGCTAGAGAAGCCCTTCGGAAGCTATTTAATTCCGTAATTCTCGAGGGTAAAACGCCACAGGCGTGGCACAGAGGTGTGGTGGTGCTTTTCTTTAAGAAAGGGGATAAAACCCTCTTAAAGAACTACAGACCCATCACACTTCTGAGCAACGTCTACAAGCTGTTTTCGAGGGTCATCACGAATCGTCTTGAGAGCAAGCTAGACGACTTCCAGCCTCCCGCCGCGAACAAGCCGGTTTCCGTAAAGGCTATAGTACCATAGACCACATATATACACTGCGGCAGGTTATACAGAAGTCCGAGGAGTATAACCAGCCCCTCTGCTTGGCATTTGTGGACTATGAGAAAGCCTTCGGTGCCGGATTGACTACCGATATATCGAAGTGCTGAAGTGTTTGTATGAAAACGCCACTTTGTCAGTCCGCCTCCTGGACCAGAGTTCGAAACCTATTCAACTCCAGCGAGGGGTGAGACAGGGGGATGTCATATCCCCGAAACTGTTTACCACTGCGCTGGAGGATGTTTTCAAGCTTCTGGACTGGAATGGACTCGGCATCAACATCAACGGCGAGTACATCACTCACCTTCAATTCGCAGACGATATCGTAGTCATGGCTGAGACCATGGAAGACCTAGGCACAATGCTCGATGGCCTCTGTAGAGTCTCCCAACAAGTAGGTATTAAGATGAACATGGACAAGACGAAAATCATGTCGAACGTCCATGTTGTACCTGCTCCTTTTCAGGTTGGGAACTCTACGCTCGAAGTTGTCGACAAGTATATCTACCTGGGACAAGTAGTCCAATTAGGTAGGTCCAACTTCGAGAAGGAGGTCAATCGTCGAATCCAACTCGGTTGGGCAGCGTTCGGGAAGCTACGACATATCTTATCGTCCGATATTCCGCAGTGTCTCAAGACGAAAGTCTTTGACCAGTGTGTGTTGCCAGTGATGACTTACGGATCAGAGACGTGGTCGCTCACTGTGGGCCTTATCAAAAGGCTCAAGGTCACTCAGAGGGCGATGGAGAGAGCTATATCGCCCCTGCGAGATCGAATCAGTAATGAGGAGATCCGCAGTAGAACCAAAGTCGCCGACGTAGCTCTCCGGATAGCCAAGCTGAAGTGGCAGTGGGCAGGGCACATAGCTCGAAGAACCGATGGCCGTTGGGGCAGAAAGGTTCTGGAGTGGCGGCCACGTACCGGGCGACGCAGCAAAGGTAGGCCCCCCGCAAGGTGGACCGACGACCTCGTCAAGATCGCGGGAGGCGGTTGGATGCGGGCGGCTCAAGACCGGTCTGTGTGGAGAACCTTGGGGGAGGCCTATGTCCAGCAGTGGACGTCGTTTGGCTGATATGATGATGATATGTTTTTATAATAAAATGTATATATAATATTCTATTTACCATGAGAAATGAGTTTAGATTCATCCTCCTCAAGACGGCTTTTTCCATCTGAGAGACGCGTAAGAATATCCTCAGGAGTTCCTTCTCCTTCTCAAGACCAGCCAGTAGGAGGGTGGCACCAGCTTGCTTCACGCAGTATGACTGAAATGCCGTTAGCATGCCTGAACATTCCAGCAGGATTTTTCCAACGTTCACGGTCAATAGATCCTAGAAACATGTAACTGAATTACATAATAATTCTACAAATATGATAAACATATGAAAATTTAAATATTTGGATGATCTGGTCAAGTGGTGACATACATCTTTGTTATTTATTAACAAATTTAACATATACGATACTACATATCAATATGGCACGCGCGTGAGACTCTTGGTATTGTTAGTAATAAAATATATTCACTAAACTAAACAGTTGGGTACTGTAATAATCAGACTTCAGATAATTTTAACATCAAAATTATTTTACAAATGTTGCAAGAATTACGTATTACAATGCTATAATACCTCATCTCCTTGGTCCACAGCAATCTCAAGACCGTCTCTCAACTTCTCTGATAGTACTTGATTGTTTTCTATCAGTTCTTCCACATTTAAGAAAATAGCACTTAGTTGTTCTTGTGTCAATAGACCGGCCACCAACATTGGTTTATAGAATTCTTCCAAAATGATTTGCAGATCTCTGCCATATTTTTCTTCAGTCTCTACTATTTCTGTAATAATTTCTTTCCTTTCTGATCTCTTCTTGGCACATTTTCTGCATACTAATGGAGCATATATTGAACCCGAAAAGAGAGTAAATTACTTGGACTACATTTTCTTTTAGTTATTTTAAGCAATTTCAAATAAATAATTTGTTACTTACCTTGTTCAGTCACTTGAGTTTCTACAGCAGTGTCACAATCTTCACAAAGGTGTATAGGAGTATCCTTGTCAGTTATAGTGTTAACAGGAGACTTTTTAACTTGAAGCCTACTTCTTGAAGACTTGCTTGTCTCCGAGCTAACACCAGAGTCATTTCTTTCAATTTCTGCTGAAGTCTTTTTACATACTACAGCTTTTTCTAAGCTTTCGTGATTTATTATTAGCGAATTATCTTCGCTTGAATCCGATGCGTTTGACAACTGGCTAGTATTACTACTGTGATGCATGTTAATATTTTCGTTATTTGTCTTCTCTTTTGATTCCATTATTGTTGATGAGTCGTTGTGAGTGGCATAACTAGTAATGTAAGTTTCTTCGACATCGATGCCTCTTTCCTTAGCATCAACTAAATACGATAAAATATCGTATTTTGATGCACCTTCAAATATGGAACGTGACCCACTGCGTTTATCATCGTCTAAAATTAATAAAGAATTAGCTGGTGGATTAACAGGCAATGGCGGTGGCATATCTCCAATCTCTTCACATATAGGATCACTGTTCAACCGAATTGATTCGTAGTGATGATCGTCACCAGTATTGTTGGATATTTCAATGTCACGCAATGCGGCATCCAAATGCTGGTATTTGGTAGAACTTAGATCTCGTTGAATTCGTGTCATCTTCAGTAGACAACTCACTCGCCGAAGCATTATAGCAGTCTGACATTGGTTCAAGATCAGAAAAAACTCCTATAGCACCGCTCTCATTTCATAGGGAGCAGTCAGTAGGATGAGTCGATAACACTTTTATTTTTCGACTCTTCGTCTTTGGCACTATTCTCATTATTTGGTTTTACTTCTTCTTTCTTGTCTTCATCTATTCCACTCTGTCCTTTTAAATTTTTTTAAGAACTTTCAATCAACTTTTCTATAGTCATTTCACTGCTGTCTGTCTCTTCTGAATTTTTAGTTTCTTGGAGCTTTATCAAAGAATTTTCTATTAGTTTTTTACCAAGTCCGAGTCTAAGCCATCCGCTAGGTGGGCAAAGAAAGGATCATCAAAAAGTTTTGTTACAAAATTGCCGTTATTGGGTTGTACATCAGCGCATTGATTGTTATCAGACTTTGGAGATCGATCATCTTGTTTGCCACAAACGTGGGGGATTAAATTTCTTCTAACAGCTTCTACAGGATCATTTAATATTGCCGATAAATCATGAGAAGAATTCTGATCTGTGAGGTCATTATTCCTGTCAGCATAATATTCTTCATATGTATTTGCTTCTAATTTATGTTCACTATCTTGAGAAAGCACAGCATCAATATAAATTTGGCTTTTAGATTTTTTTACTTCTTTTCTCGGCGTATCTACTCTTATACTTACTGTAGTACCCGTCTGGTAAGTATTGCATGTGTTACCATAATCATCATTTACAACGACGGATGACAGGTATATTGGTGTGTCACTACTGACATTCATAGTTGAGTAGCATTCATTGCCATTAATCTGTATAGAAGTTTTTCTAAGTTCATTTTCTGAGGATCTCAAAACTCCAGACTGCGTTTTCGGCTCATCTGTATCGGAATCGAACTGTTTTACTCGTAGAATAGTTTTTTGTTCGTAGTCGTTGGCATCGGACAATTCATCGCTGGTTGAACTAGAAGAGTTGTTTCGAATAAATCGAGGTTTCACGTAGTTATGTTTCTTTGATTTTATGCGTTCCTTTGATTTCATTCTAGGTGGAGGTTCAGGAGATTCAGATATACCACGCCGTAAATTGGTTAGAATTTTTCTTGTTATATCGCTGCTATCGCTAAGATTGCCTGATTCGATGATATCATTGTCTTTATAAGTTGGTTGTGTTTCCTGAGGCAGTTCGTCGGGTTGATTACACACATATTGGTTCTGATCGCAAATTTCATTCTCTACGACTGACGTTAAGAAGACTTGACTCGTATGACCATGTCTATTTTTAGGTCACAAAGCCATCGTGTCCAAGAATTTCGATGGTTCAACTAATAAAGTTGATGGAATACGTTCAGACTCTGATCGACGAAGAGCTAGTACTTTCGGTATGTTTTTATCTGAAAATAAGAAACATAATCATCTTTAAAATTAGTTTTTTTTTAATAACCATTGCTGTCCCAATGTTGGGCAAAGGTCTCCCCCACATTCTTCCACTGGTACCTGTCTTTTACCATATCTTGCCAGTCTTTAATAAAATTGTCCAAATCATCGCGCCATCTTTTTCTCGGCCTGCCTCTTTGACGACGGCACTCTGGTTTCCACCTTGTGGCAATACTTGTCCACTTTTCGGGATTCATTCGGTAGACATGCCCCGCCCAGTCCCACTTCAGTTTAGCAGCTTTAATGCCCACGTCTATGATGCCCGTCTTGGAGCGTATTACGGTGTTGCGAATTCGATCACTAAGTTTTAAACCTAATACGCTCCTTTCAATTGCGCGTTGACAAACCCCGAGCTTGAACTTTTGTGACTCGGTCAGGGACCATGTTTGAGCTCCGTAAGTTAGGACGGGCAAGATACACATGTCGATGAGTCTGCGTTTATGTGTCATTGAAAGATTGCTCTTTATTAACGCTTTTAGGGACCAGAAGATCTTCCAGGCATTTTCGACCCGGCGGTCGATTTCTTTTTCTTGCCTGTTCTCGAACGAGACTATCTGGCCCAAGTAAATGTACTCATCGACATAATGTATTACTTGCCCGTCTACCTCGACCTTACGTTTGCAGCTGTTAGACATAACTTTTGTTTTTGACCGATTCATCATCAGTCCAACCTCAAGGCTTGCTATGCTTAGCTCTTGAAGCATATTCTGTATTTCTTGGGCAGATGATGCGAAAATTACAATATCGTCTGCGAAACGAAGATTTGTGAGCCTTTTGTCACCAAGCATAATACCCTTAGATGTCCATGAATCTTTTAATGTTCGAAATACTTCCTCTAGAGCACTTGTAAAAAGTTTGGGGGATAGTGGGTCTCCTTGCTTTACACCCCTTTCTATGTCAAATGATGGGCCTATTTTATCTGTTTTAATATTTGCCTTACTATTACAGTATATTGTATGGAGTATGTCAATATAATTTAAATCAATGTTTTGTTTTGTCAGAGCTGAAAATAATGAATTATGAGTAAGGCTGTCGAAAGCTTTAGTGTAGTCAATAAAGGCTACATAAAGAGGTATACTATATTCGCTGTGTTTTTCTATTATTTGGTTTATGGTCTGTAGGTGATCGATGGTGGAAAAACTTGGACGAAAGCCGGCCTGTTCAGGAGGTTGATGCAAATCTAGCTTGCTGTCTATTCGATCGTGAATAATTTTAACAAAAAGTTTGTATAGGTGAGATATTAGATTAATGGGTCTGTAATTGCTGATTTCTGCTCTGTCTCCTTTTTTGTGAAGAAGAATTATATTGGAGTGACACATCTTAGAAGGTATTTTGCCTGTTTTTAAAATGGTATTAAAAAGGTTGGTAATATGGGGTAATAAAGAAGGAGACCCAAGTCTAAGAGCTTCTGTGGTAATATGGTCTTCTCCGGGAGCTTTGTTGTAGGGCATTTTGTTTAGCACGTTCACAACTTCTGAGTACGTTATAGGAGGTATATCATGAGATAAGGTATAATCAAAGTGAGGAACTGTTTTATTGGCATCTGAATAAAGTGATTTATAGTATTCTGTGCAAATTTCTACAATTTTATGTCTATTATGGTGTTTTGTTCCGTGGTCGTCTTTAATGGTATTTATCCAAAATTTAGATTTAGTGATGCCTTGTTTAGCTACTCGTAAGGATGTATGTTTTTCTAATGCTATCTTTACTAAATGAGACTTGTAATTTCTTATGTCTTTTCTGATGCTTCACTTTACTAGTTTATCGGTTGTTCTATACTGTAAACTGCCTATTGTATATTTACTTCTTACTTCTAACAATTCAAGTGTGGTGGGTGATAGTTTTTTTTTTTCTGTCTATTTTTATCTTCTTAATACTTTTTGTTATTCCAGTTACTATTTTGTCATATTGTTCTTCGACATCTAACTCGTCCACGCTAAGGCATTCAAAGTAGTTAGATAATTGTTGATTCAGCTGATCTTTATTCATGAGGATATCTTCTTTTGAAAGCTTTTTAAAACAATGTTGAAACATTTTGGCGCGATGTATTTTAAAATTGAATTTAATTTTAGTGCGAATTGGTCTATGGTCTGAACTAAACTTTATTTTATTTATAATATTTATATCTTATAATTTATGTTGATGATATTAATTAATTAAATTAAATACTGTTAGTAATGGCACATATGAAGTAGTGATTTAAAGGATCGCTTTGTCGTTAACGGTACGGAATGTTCTGTGAATTTATTCCCCATACGAAAAACACTTTGTTTAAACACTTTCTCGGGGTGTACTTTGTTTTTGGTGATTTAATGTTTCCTAAGACACATGATTCACGATACAAATATGCAAATAATTACCTTCTTTACTGATATTATTTACAATTTCAAGACTTGTATTTTGGTGAATTATTTCCGTCGTCGATCCAATATTTTCTTCTGTTACAGTCTCAAATGAATTAATATGTACATATTCATAAATGTCACTTTTATTGTGCGTAGTTTGAGTAATGAGTTCTTCCAATTTTTCGCTGGACTCATCCAAACTATGGCTTACAATATCTCCTTCTGCCACTACATCTTCTTCGGTTTCAAAGCTTACTTCAGCAGGAGTCTCTTTGTTTGGAGTTTGTTCAAGATTAAATTCAGCTGTGTATATAACTTATGTTTCTTCATTTTCTACCAAAAAATGTACGCGTTTTCTTTGTAGTATATTGTGAGTAGTAACTGCTCCTTTATCTTTAGGTTTTGGTAGATAGAACAAGGATGAGTTAACACGCTTTTTCTCAAATGACTCGTCTGGAATTTCTGACTTCACCTTGGAATCATTAGAGTTGTAATTTCTGGGCTTTTTAGAATAGATTTGATTGTATCTGTGTTTTGGTTTTTATGCTTAGAATTACGAGAGTTTTCATTTAAAACTTTTCTGTAAGAAATTCTTTCTGACAGACGTTGGTTGTCGCTTTCACTGTCATCATCTGTTTTGATATTTCGTATTCTTCTCGGTGGTCTCTTTGGTGAAACACTTTTTTGTTTCGTTCGGTTGGACGTGGATATACTTAATATTTTTTTACTCGTGCTTTTGCTTATAGACGCCGATTTCTTAATTTCATTTTTAATATTTGGTAATGATAAAGTTGAAGATATTTCGTGAGACTTTAAGTCATAAGATTTGAGATCATAATCGACGGGGTCATATACTGATGCATCTTCTATAGATTTAGATTTATCTGATACTCGTATTATTTATCCGCTGATAGCTTTTACGCTTGAATCGTTCTTAGATTTATTTGAAGGCTTTAAATTATTACTTTTCATAGATTCTTGGAACACATTACCGAAATCATCATCAAACTCAATTTCTATTAATGATTTGGAATTGCCGTTAGATTTTACTAAATCATAAGGATTTATATCGCACGACAGTATTGACTTCTTGGAATCATTGGAATTGTTAGCATCCTCTTCAGCCCTTATCACGTTGACTCGACTCCTGTGAGTCAAAAGAATAGGAGCAAATCTGTATTTGCTCCTATTCTTTTGAAGACTTTCAGGACTTGGTTTTTTAGTATTTACTCTACATGGGCTGATTCTTTTAGCTCGTAATCTAGTTGTTGAAAACTGACTACGGATTCGAGCTTCATGTGGAAGAGCTAGTCTACTTCTTCATCAAATCATATGGATCGGTTTCTCCATTTGATTTGAGTATCGTTGGTCGCGACTTCGAACCTGGTACTCTTACTGTTCCAGCTCTTAACAAACCAGTTTCACGACTTACTTGAGGACCTCTCACTGTACCTCCCACCAACAATAGGCTAGTTGACAAAAAAATATATATATTTTATAAGTCCGTCCTTTAGATTATTCAAAAATAAGCGATACGTATTTTTTAATTGTAAATTAAACCAAAAATGACCAAGATATAGCTCATCAAAGTTACGTATAACGTCACGCCGTGCTACATTTTTTCGCACTAGATGACGTCACACGTAATTTTAATGTGCTATATCTTTGTTATTTTTTATTTAATCGAAAAAAGAAAAAATACGTGTCCAATATTTTTTTATAATCTAAAATACGGACTAGATAAAATGTTATTATTTTGACCCTGGAAACTACCCTATTGTGGACTTTCCGCTATAGTTAATGGCAAACGAGATCTCTTGCATTTCTTACAAATACTGACTTTGGTTGAGCTGGTTTTCTTTGTACCGTTCAGGTACTCAGGACAGGAACATAGAATGACAGCATAGTTGTGAGGCGTAGGTTTTTGAGGAGTGCTAATGAGAATAGAACCAGGGACCTTAGGGTAAGCGGAAAAGACGCTGGGTCGTATAAGTGGGGCCTGGGTCCTCACAGACCCGTACAACCAGGTCTCAGCATACTTCATTGATTTGGGTAGCGCTGATCCACCTGGTCCACTGATAGTTCCGTACATATACGGGCTTTCTGGAGATTTCTCTGATGCCTTGGAGCTTCCCGACGTGTTTAATTTTAACTTCGAAGACCATTTCTTTGGCCGTGTACTCTCTGGCGTGTCGTATATCTGCAACAATATAACATATCTATGAAGCAATGCTTGAGTACTTGACAGATGTATATATGTACATATTATTAAATGAAGTACCCCGGCCGTTCTGTCTGTATAAACGTAACAAACTTAAACACTACCAAACAGATTTTTGTGCGATTTTCACCACTAGGTAGTGTGTTTCCTGCGAAAGGTTTAGGTGCATAATGAGTCAGATCTCGTCCGCAGATCATATTTTATTTTATTTTATGTAATATCATATATATGACACAGGTGGATCCGTAGACGAAATCTATAACTTAACAATAATATATCTTTATCTTGTTAACGAGTAAGTGATAAATATTTTCTGCCGTTAATATTTCAATGCACCTGAATTTTCCTTCTCTTTTCTACTTCTAATGATTGAAAACTATAAACAGTTTATAAATAAATGTATAGAACCCAATACGTTATATATAATGATAATCGCAATAATAAGCATAAAATACCTGTATGAAATAATAGCCTTGTCTAATCAAATTTCAAATAGTATTCTGACAATTGGCGCACACTAATTGAATAGGTTTCAGGCCTCAACAATCAATACATTCAGAGAGTATTCAACATTTGCATTAATGTAGAAAGTTTCATTAATAGATTCGATGGTAACTAATTGCATTACCATATTGTATTACAATATCTAAAAGCGAGTCAATTTGTTGAATATTAATAAAGCACAGTATTCCTTTTCAAAAATTCTGTCCTAAAATGCATCAGAATTTAAAAGTACAATGTATTCATAGGTTACCTTAACACCTAGTTCAAACTTTACACCACAAACTGTCGGTGATTTTTACAAAACTTCTTCTCATAAATATTGTCTTCATCTTAAGGCATCTTGTTAACTAACTCCAGAAAGCTAAAGAGCTTTTTCATGCAAAAATGTTTAGCCTATTTGCAAACTAGAATCGATACTTGGCAGTTAAAGCCTGTTACAGCGGAAATCATCACAGGGCTATAAATATTTTCAGAGGCCGATCGTGATGAAGGCAAATGTATTTTTAGAAGTGTAAAATCTCTTCTAACTTAGTATTCAAAAATATCTTGGTAGACAGCGGTAAGTATATCAAACAGCTTTTATAAAATATTTAGAGCCTAGAGTGCATTAAGGGTTTTTCAACGTATTTTCGCTGAATAAAGAAGTGTTACTGGTGAGTGTCTATTGTCACTTGATTAGAAACAAAATCAGTAGACTTACTTTTTTAATCTGTCTTCTGAAGGAAATACAGAATATACAGATTTTATGGTTGTTTTGAATTCCCCTGACTTGAAACTAAATTAATTATCACAAAAAAACTTTAAATTATAGTTAATATAAAGCTTAAAAATATGTTAATTTACATAAACAATTCTTTTAAAGAACTTAAATTCATTAATAAGACTTACCTACAAGTTCACTTTTCTCAGTTATAATTTTTTTAATTAACCTGTAAATGCAGAACCAAATGGTAATTAGAGACAAAATGCGACCATTTGACTAGTGGATGATTTTATGAAGCTTAAGTCACACATGGCAACTGTAAGAATCATCACAAATTTAAATACTAGTGGATGCGCGCAGCTAGCTAGCTGGTCAAATGGGTTGGTATAGGGTTTGTATGAAATTAACTTTCTCTTACAGTGCTGTTCTATGAATAATATGCTCCCTCTGTCAACCCACTATATGATATGGGGTGGTAACATTCCATATTCTTAATCCGTTATCACACGAACGAAAATCTGAATTATTTCAAATGTTATGTCATTTATATGGTTTGGTGCTTTTGTGTAAAACGTTACTTGTTTAAATGACTCGGTGCTACAAGGTTAATTGAGGCACTTAAAGTTTCGCTAGACCAGTCCGCTGTGACGTTTTAATTGGCCATTTTGTTCTGCCTTTCATGCTAGCATCGTTCTGGGATTTGCTTTTGTTATTTATGTTCATGAGAATTAGGGATTAAGCACTAGAGATATTAGTTTGGTTAAATGCAATTTTTGTTGTTGGTACTTATTAAAGATAGAATAATATCTAAAATGATGCTAAAACTTGTCATTGTCTTCTCATATGCAAACAGAAAATATTGGAAATGCTGTAAACAGCGTAAATGAGTATTTTTACGTGAACCAAAATATGCACGTATGTTAAAAATGTGTCAGTTTTTTAGATAGTACAGAATTCAGGTACTAGCTAAAAAACTGACACAATCTTCTTACAATCTTCTTTATCCTGACTTAAATCTTACTAATGTTAAGTTCTAAAGTAAATACAGCCCATTTAGCACTGCTTTAATTTAGCGCAACCGACTACTGAATTAGAAAAACAGTGTTATTTTTATAACCCAGAATAAAACGTTTTAAAAAATATTCTTGTATAAATAAATGCTATTAAAAAAATTCAGTTTCTTTTTTTAACAAAGTCAGTTTATACGAACAATAAAAACCGCTACTGAATGTGAAATTTCATGTAGGCGCGGCTATTCAATATCGCAAACTATATAATCATCAGAATTTAGGCTTCTTTGAAAACAGTTACGTTCAGAACATTTGATATAATTATATTGAGCGTTCTGCTATTTCTCTTGTATCATGCGAAAAGAAAATAATTTTCTAATGTATACCCATCTGGCGAAAATTGAATATTATGTCATACCACACACACAAGCAATATTCTATGGTTTGCACTACAGTTTATTCAGAGGTACTGACTCTCTAAAACGACCGTTAGAGATCTTCATGAGCGCTGGGACCGAGGGCCAAACAAGCTATCCGATGCGCTTGGTAAGCGATAGTTAAGTTCAATTCGCACAATCATAATTCTGAAAAGTGGTTGCATATTAAAAAACTTTCACGAGCAAATTTCAAAAAAACAATAAACGAAATAACAAAATTTAAATGACCAAATGTTTTATTTAGAAAAAGTTTAGAATCCCAATGTGTGTGACATCAAATGAACGACTGATTAAAAGTTGCTAGATGTAATTTTAAAATATCAAATCATAACTAATCACAAATTATTTCTTATTAAGAATTATTAATTTAAATGTTGGTATAAAAAATCCCGAATGGAAGATTTCTATTCGGCATATTTTTTTATTTCTTTGAAATAATTTCATGTGACCATATTTTCAAATGCACTAATTTTATAAAGTAATGTTTCACTAGACTAATAATGATTTCTTTGCTTTCGAGTGCCTAGGGTTAGGTCCGACTGTAATACCAGTAACTAAATAGGTTATGTTAGGTTCTCTTTTGACCCTTAATCCGAAAATAGGAGCCCTGCGAAGCAGGGCTCCGTCAACTTCAGTTTATTAAACTAGTGTGAAGAATGTGGTATTTAGTTCGTTGCACCTAACCCTAGTCACTAGCACTAGGGGTTTTGTACTCAAACGATTTGGTCAATAGTGTAATAAATAATATAAACATTGATATTCCAGACTTTGGTCAGCTGAATTTTTGATCAAATGACCATCGTTATTTTAAACTTTGTTGATTTGTACGTTGTTCTTTTGAAATTTGCTCAGAAAAGTTTTGATTTTCTAATATGCAACCCGAAAATTTAGTGATGCGTGCCGTGGATTCAACTCCGATACCCCCTCCATGGCAGTCTGTTGGTATCCCCACCAGGCTATCGGCTTGGCTATCTGGCTTTTAAAGCTACATACATATATACTTACATGCTAAGCTAAAAAAGCGTGATAAAAATTATACCACATTTGGAACATAATTGGATTCTGTACTTTGTCAAAAACTAATTTTATCTCTGGCATTCGTTCTTAATTAACATGCACAATTCGAAAGCGCCGCGCTCCTAAAAACAATTTTTGCTTTATTCGTCACCAATTAAAACTTTTAAGTCTATACATGAAACCTCATTATTGATGTTCACTTTAGAAAATAGTAATTATATTAGTTGTAATTAGTTGCTCCAAGAATTTTAAAATTAAAGGATTAATAACTTGAATTTTCTTTAAAATAATTGGTTAATAATGTTGATATGCACATTATCAAAAAAAATACACAAAGATATTAGAATAAAGGCTATCCATATAGCCTAAAGCCTAATAAAATAGATATCTTATAGCCATCTATAAGATATCTATTTTCTCCATACAACTTTGCGACTGCGTAATATTAATTTTGCGAAGTACATAAAACATGAGCTTTTCTTTTCTACAATAGTAGAAAAGAAAACTCAGGGGACCCCTTCTTTACTGGTTTTGACTAATTCATTTATAGATTTGCTTGAAATTTGATCGTATAGAGAAAATGTAACTTATGGTTTATGATCAAATATTTTGATAATAGTAAAACTCTCTATTGTATCACAAAATAATTTTGAACACGCCGACGTAGCCTCTTGCTGCCCATTTCCCATGGGGCGACCACAAAGAACTGATTGACAAGATAAAGCTACAGACCGGTGTCCATGGTTTGACTCCCAAACGGGATTGTCTCCTAATTACGTGACCGGGGCACAATCGGCACGCGCTTTGTGTGCCCACCCGGGACTATGACCGGCCAGTTTGATTACGGCTACCCTCCGCTTTACACTTTACTGTGTGTTATATGTCATCTTGATATGTATATATATGAGGGAAAAGCCATATGATATGTTCATCAACAATAAGTGTCAATTAAAAACGAATGAATATCTGATTTGCATGGGAAAGTATCTTATTCGGTTTTGTACAACACTGTATGAATTTGAGGACAACAAATGAGCGCAATATAATTATTGCAGAACGTAATAAAAACGAGACTGAATATTTGTTTATGACAAAATGTAATATGGTCAAAGGCAGAATTTGAAATAGAGTGAAACTTATAATAAAATGCAAACCAATATAATATTATAGAGCGCTATGCAAAAAAGGTTTATTACATGTATTTAAGGTTATATTTTTAATTGTTATTTCTAATATTGGCTAACGTCAAATTTAATTGTTATTTCTAATATTGGCTAATGTCAACCACATATAATTCAATAATTATATCTTGTTGACATAAATAAATACATAATTCAATTATAATTATTTTCTGTATTATTTTAACACGATGCAAATATCATCTTTGCGTAGAGACGGAAAACTCGACATCAAACCCTATACGACTGCCTCGTTGGTCTCGCGGCATAAATGTGCGCGTGGGATCGGGAGGTCCCGGGTTCGATTCCTGGGTCGGGCAATGTTATTGGGTTTTTCTGTCACGAAATTCTCAGTAGCAGCACGGAGTCTGGAAATGTGCCCGGTATGGCAATAGGCTCGCCCCTTATTACGTGGGACTAAAGTATATCTGGCGGAAAGTGGGTGTAGAAATACACCTCTGCCTACCCCTTCGGGGATAAAAGGCGTGACGATATGTATGTATGTATGTATTATTTTTTATATCTGGGGGCACGGGAGTGCCCCCGCCAAGTCGAGCAAAAAAGCGGCACGGCCGTACCATCCTTTTCTCGAAGCAATTCAAGCTATTTTCGACCCCTTATAACTTCGTTGTGGCTAAAACTAGAAGCCTGTTTTTTAAGTGCCCAAGCAGGCATTGTATAAATATGGTATATTTCAAAATTCATTAAATTTGAACCAGTAGTTCAGGAATTATAACGAGTCAATTTTTGTGATTTTGTCACTCACTGACCGATCATCAAAAGTCTAAGGCACTTCTAGCAGACATAGAAGCTTCAAATTTAGAATACAATTAGTGTTTAGTGTATGAATCAAGAAAAAACTTAAATATTTTTCAATTTCAGTCCAGTTTTCGACATACATCAACTGCATAAATAATTTTGTAATCCCATATAAATATATAAGATTACAAAATTACGTTTGCAGTTAGGCCTTTAATTTAAAAAAATCGTTGTTAGTGTACAAGAAGTAGAAGGTATATAAGAGAAAAAGTAGGACTATCTACAAAAAGAAATGAGATCCCATGAAAAACAATACTTGTCAAAAAACCAAGTCTCGCTACCGTAAAAAGTTGTGAGATCCATGTAATACCAAGTCGGTTCATTAAAAATCCTTAATGTTTTAAATAAATAGATTGACTTGGCAATCGCACTAAACAAACTAATTTAATATGTATTTATTACTTATGAGATATATTGTGTTTTCATGCGAGGATTTTTAATGAACCGACTTGGATCTCACAACTTTTTACGGTAGAGAGACTTGGTTTTTTGACAAGTATTGTTTTTTATGGGATTCAATATTCCAGACACTATTTAAAGGTAAAAATTTCCTGAAAACCAACTTTTTCTAGTTCCCATTCACTTATTCGAACTGAAAACATTCACCCATATTGTAAGCGATTGCCTCGACGCTTAACACTATGTGCAATGACCCACTCATTGCACATAGTGTTAAGCGTCGAGGCAATTTCAATTCAATCTCACACGAGACAACACTCCACACTTCCGAGTCGGGTCACTTTAGGTAGGTTCGGTGGTTTTATTTGTAAAGTCACCCGCAACGCAGGTTTTAAGCCTAAGGCAGAAGCTTTCTTAAAAAAAAGGTTTGAACTTTTACTAAAGACAGCAAAGCACGTAAACTTTGATACTCCACTACGAGTGTAATGAAAACGTTTTGTCGTCATTGATTTCATCTCAATGACAACAGCATTTCGTACATCACATGCCAATGATAATACCGTACTTAACAGTGCTTTCATGGAGGTGCTTCGTGTTGAATCGTTGAATAAGAGTGCTCCGTCTTCTGTTGTTTTTTAACTGTTTTACAGTGCTTTCGATTTGATACTCCTCAATACGAGATGTAGTAAACATTATTTCACTGCTTTGCGATTAAAAGTGTGTGCTGCGTAAAGTCAACTCTTTTGCATATTGTATAAGTTGTTTGTGTAACTTATATTCATCATCATATCAGTCGCCCGCTTCCATCTGCTGCCTGCGATCCTAATAAGATCGTCGGTCAACCTTTCTGGAGAACTATTTCGGCTGCGACGTCTGGTGCGACTTATACTGTACTGTACTAGTATACAATATTAATACTACATTCTATGGGTCCTTTGCTAGGTTCCTTTTTCCCTATATTTATTTACATACAAGTCCATATATCTCACACATATTAATGTATTGTAGCAATATAGTAACAACACGATATACTCTTATTATAACAAAATTACCAGTATTAAAAAGCATTCTGCAACCAAACCCACATACATTCATGCATCTATTCCAGAAACTGCTTGCACAAAGGTAAATTTAATTTGCTCTCCATTCACTATTAATGATATTGCGTAGTACTAAAGTGAATTTTGTTTTAAAATTGCGTTGCATTTGGACGGAGTAAGGAACTAAATCGTGAGGTGTTTATGCAAGATAGGTGTGGGCATAAAATGTTGCTTATCTGAATTTCTTATCTTATTATAGGGTTGGTTTTCTAGTCACCACAAAGACCAAACTAGTATTTAGTAAAGGACAAACTTATAATGAATCTTATGTAAGAGATCCTCACATTTATGTTTCAGCACGTTTAAATTAGAGACTAAACGTGTTATTTTTGTCTTATTAGTAATTAAGGCCTAGGCCAAGGACTTGACTCTTTGCGGACACACAAAATATTGGTGTATAAAAAAGAAATAATACTTAATAAATCGAAACCCTAGTATAAGATTACATGTAAGTATAAATAAGTGCTGAAACTACGAGACCAAATTTACAAATATATGAAGAGTCAAAGCATAAAACAGAAAAAATAACAAAACTTATGTCTTTCATTTGGCAGGCATAAATAGCCACCGTTTATAGTGTAGTTACCTTAAATATTACAACAAAAATAATTATCCTACGACATTCTATTGCGCCACGCCATTACAAAAAGTACTAAAGTAAATACCACTTGCTTTCGGTTCGACAGCGGCATTTTACGCCCTCCATTCAGATAGTTTTAAGCTTGGGCAACACATAGTCACGACACGATCTATTACTTATTGTTCTTATAACAACAACTGTGCAACCATTGTACAACTTTCTATGACTTTGATAAAATAATTCAGTTTTGGTGTTTATAATTTTCCGTCAAGACATGCTAAATACCCTAGTATTTAGTTTATATTCATATGATCGATAAAAAGGTCTGGTACCTATACAAGGTCGCATTAAAATGCGTTATTGAACAAACCAGCTAATATGATTTAACTAGACGACGCCAGCAGCTACGCCTGCATTTTTTTAAAATTTACCCGTTTTGGACGATCCCGTGGGAATTTCGGGAAATCCCTTTTTAGTGCACCCTTACGGTCCTCAAAGAACATACATGCCAAATTTCAGCTTCCTGCGCCCAATAGTTTCGGCTGTAGCGTGTCTGTCAGTCAGTCAGTAACGCAAGGATTTTATATATTAAGAAGATTACAATAGAAATTGAGAGACTGCCTTCGTGGTCCAGTGGATAGCGTATGCGACTGCTGATCGGAAGTCCCGGGTTCGATTCCCGGGTCGGGCAAAAGTGTTACTGGTTTTTGCCGAATACTCAGTAGCAGCCCGCAGTCTGGTGATGTGCCCAGTAACGGCAATAGGCTCGCCCCCTATTACGTGGGACCTAAAAATTTCATGGCGAAATGTGGGTGTAATATTACAGCTCTACCTACCCCTTCGAGGACACAGGCGTAAGACTATAAAAAAATATAAACAACAAAAACAATAGTAGGTAATTACTTGTAAATTTTTTACCCGCAACGCCGAGTGCTTAGTTATTTACAGTTGAACAAATGTCTATGGTCTTTTAGCACAAGCCGTTGTATTAATTGATGTTATGAAAAATCAAACACATATTATTGTTTAAAGCTGTTCCCTACGGTTTTACATGTTTTTATTTTAATCGAACCGTTTCTCCATTATCCCGCTGGTATTTCTGGAAGGTCCTACCTTAGTGGACCTCTATAAGGGTCATGCTTGCCGAATTTTAGCCTCTTGCACCTCATAGTTTCTGAAGTAAGTAGTTCTAGAAACTTTCCGTAACGTCAGCATTTTGTATAATTATATTGCTGATGATTGATTTCGTTGATGTCGTGATTTCATGTAAAACGAATGAGTAAGTGACTTTTCCCCTTTATATGTAAATAGTAGTATAATATAGACTCTAGTGTCGTAAATCACCACATAGTCTCGTATTTTATTTCGATTAACGTGGTTAGCAAGCCATCAACGATTTTACATTTGTTATGTACAACGCATGTAATAAATATTTTATTGGTATCAGAAAACCTACGTAAAGATTCATAACTTTCTATAATTTATTGCGTTATCTAGATGCTATAAAGATATTAAGATTAGGTCAACATCCAATAAACTACTGTTTATATTATAAAAACATGATATACTGACAGTAAATTTATGAACTGAATAAGTAACTTATAAAAAGAATACTTGTATAAGTTTGCTTGCGGGTTGAACTTATAGAGAAAACTATCCTTCTACTTTTATAGACGCAAAAGTTCTAGGTCGCAAAGAGATGGGCACTCTTTTACGCAAAAATCACAGAAAGGATTTTGATGAAACTTTCGTGTAATATATAGGTTAAACATTAAAATAACGACTGGACTACGTTTTGTGCCGATAATCAATATCCACAATAAAGTAAATTGAATAATAAAAGTTTTTCTACCTAATGGGCAATCAATAACTTTGAAAAGTCAATGGTGTACACCGTGGATTCAAAGCCCTACCCTCTGCACGGCAGTCTGTTGGTATCTCCACTAAGCTATTGCTGCCAGAACAGATCTTAATATGAGTATGTACTAGTTAATTCTCGAATACACTATTAGAGTACGCATGAGTATTTCATATAAACTCAACTTTCTTCAAGACATGTACGCTGTTTTGTGATATATAATTAAATTTACCGACGTAGTTCCTTATCATATAAAAGACAGGAAATTATACCTAATAGTGCCGACAGGAACATTTGTCTTCTAATTAAGAAGACGTTTTTCCTTAAATATTTTTTGCCGAATATTTCCGAGTAATTGGACTCTTTGTGGAAGCCTATTAACGAGTTATTCTGTTATTATTTTTTTATAGACTCAAGCCTGTATCCCCTAAGGGGTAGGCAGAGGTGTAATATTACACCCACATTTCGCCATGAATTTTTAGGTACCACGTAATAGGGGGCGAGCCTATTGCCGTACCGGGCACATTACCAGACTCCGTGCTGTTACTGGGAATCTCCTAACGGAAAACCCAATAACACTTTGCCGACACGGGAATCGAACCCGAGATCTCCCAATCCCACGCGCACATTTATGCCGTGAGACGAACGAGGCAGTCAGTTTATTTTTCATTATTTTTTATTATTCTGTTATTAGATACTTAATTAATTGGAAAGACTATACGTCGAAAGTATTTAACCACTAAGTTTCCTTAAGAGAATTCGAAGATAATCGATTTTAAACTTTCGCGATTTGAATACATCATACAATTTTTTTTAATGAGATGACATCAGTCCTGCCGCGACCAAGCCTGTTGTAAGACGGCCGAAACGTCGGTAAAACATTGGTATTTATACCTTAAATTAATTAAATACCGCGAATAAGACCCGTTTAAATAAAATTGTATTATGAATTCGAAGATAGTCGTCTGAAATTATTATGAACCTGCCAAAATGTATTAATATTTTTAAGTGGTAATACATTATTACGGTATAATTTATTACCAATTTGTCTTAGTAAAGTGATATTATTTTGTAGAAACTTAATTTCTATACCAACTTCAAAAAATTCCAAAGACACGTTCATTGCTGGACGTAGGCCTCTCCCAAGGCTCTCCACACCGACCGATCTTGAGCTGCCCACATCCGATCAGTGCGAGGACATATCTATACTAATATAATAAAGCGGAAGAGTTTGTTTGTTTGTTTGAACGCGCTAATCTCAGGAACTACCGGTCAGATCTGAAAAATTATTTTTGTACACGATAGCCCAGTTATTCCGGAAGGCTATAGGCTATATAGCATAACGCTTCGACCTTTTGGGGCCGGGCAAAAGGCCAAAAAGGCTAAAAGATAATGTCGGCTAATCTCAGAAACTAGCAGTCGGATTTTAAAAATTGTTATTGCCTATGATAGCCCAATTATTCCGAAAGGCTATAGGCTATATAAAATTACGCTACAGCTTTTAGGGGCCGGACAAAAATAATAAAATGGTCAAACGAGAGGGGGAGGGTTGGGTCAAAGGCAAAAAAGGCTAAACGAATAGGATTCAATCTATATGGGTATCATTTTTGAGATTTTCGGGACGCTGATTAATAATATGAAATTTATTTAGTGATCCAAGATGGCGGAAATTAAAGATGGCGGATGAGAAAATTTTAAAAATCAATATGGGTATCGCCTTCGATATTTTAAGGGGTAGGGAATCGAAATACAACATCTACTTCGTGATCAAAAATGGCGGATGGGAAATCAAAGATGGCGGATGGGATTTTTTTTAAAGTTGATATGGGTATCGTCTCCGATATTTTAAGGAATGCGGAATTCATTATTATATAAAAATCTATGTTTGTTTGTTCATCATTTATAGACTCTGAAATGATAAGAGACTAGGCGCTAAGTCAATGGTAACTTTAGAAAAGGGGCTTGGAAAAAAGAGAATTAAATAAAATCTCTTAAAAAGGGGATACGGAGATCGCTGGGTCAGCTAGTTAAAAATATATGTCAATTTACATGTTAAAAATACTTTCTTCGTAAATAGCTTTACATTTCTGCAAAAGCTCTCAAAAGTGACTACATGTACAGACACGAGAATAGCTACGAATATTCTGACTTTTAAAATTAACGTGTTAACAAAGATATCATAATTAGGAAATTCAATACGCCCACTAGTGTTAGGTCTCTTCTATGAACTAGGTTACGTGTAAGGCCGGGGTGTCGGTTGTCTGCAGCTGTCATACGATAACTAAAGTTTTGAATTACAAACCACGTAGGTATGTGTTACAGTGAAGGTGAATGTGTGGGTGCGGTATGTATGTTGGAAATTCCCCTTCGAAATAACGTGCAGTTTGATTTTGCGTGCGATTATTTAGCTTAAGAAAAGAGGGGAATTTAGACAATGTTTACAAAGAGAATGCTCTACTTAAAAAAAAAATAAGAGTCTATGCTTCCAGACTATTTAAAAAAGTATAACACCTCTTCTTATATAACATTGCGATTAATCCTGACGTCAGAGTTTTAAAACCAACTGAAGCAGCAGACTACTGTACACAAGACGAAGACAAATTCCACAAAATCTAGTATATAATGCGATACACCAGACTTATAAAAGTCAACTGAAGCAAATTATACTTTAAGCAAATTATACCAAATATATTAAAGGAATGAAACTTTTAAGTGTGTCAATTATGAACGAAAGTTATAATACTAATCTCAGAAGTAAAAAATAGGTCTCAAAAGTTTTAAGAAAATTGGCAAAATATTTTATCATCCCAGCGGTCCTCCTTGACTTTCCTTAACCTCTATAAAATATGGGTAAAGTTAGGTGGAATTACTTTTGCTTAAGGTGAGAATTTAATATGTTTCATAATAAATTAATTACACCGAAATTTTACATGTTTTATAACACGTATCATTTAAACACACTGTTGGCCACGTACAAAACGGAGGTGACAAAACCACACGAACAATGGGTGTGCAATCGAAACGCAAACCTAGCAAATCTATAAATAAACAAAGCTGCGTTTCCAGCCTCATTCCCCTTACTTTCGAAAGCAATTTCCCGGCGTCACGTTACCGTAACCCTATAGATAGCGTTGACCGAGCTGGTTTTACGACTCGTATCGGGTTCGCGGCTATGACATATTTTTTCCGCAGTGACTTTAAAGGGTTACTGTCACGGTAATATTACACATAATAAAGGCTTATTCAAACCTGAGCGATATTCGCTGCCGCTGTGGGTAGAGGTACATACCGCGCGGGTTTCGCTCAGGTATTTAGTATCAAGTACCGCGGCTAGAGCGACCTGAGCGATATTCGCTGCCGCTGTGGGTAGAGGTACATACCGCGCGGGTTTCGCTCAGGTATTTGGTATCAAGTACCGCGGCTAGAGCGACCTAAATTTCTTACCTCTCTGAGCGAAACTCGACTACCGCGCGTTACTCTACCCACAAGGATAGCGAATACCGCTTAGGTCTGAACAGTAATATTACCGCATACCCACTGGCTTTTCTCTGCCACAGACGGTAGCGAATACCGCTTAGGTCTGAACAGGCCTTAATTTTGGAAGAGAAACAAAAATAATAGGGTGTGAATTCGATATGGTAAGTGACAACTATTTTTGAATTCGACGCTGTATCATATATTTTTATTTGATACATAGGTATCAGAACAACGTATCACTTATTCTTAATTTTCTCAGAAAAAACTTCTGGCTTATAAACAGTTGCAAATATTTTTATAAAGTTGTTTGAAATCGAAGCTTTATCCCTTATTTCCGTATTTTCCGTTAAATATGCATGTAAAAGTCTTTACGATTTGTAGTTGAAGTTTGATTAATAATTTGCTCCTAACGATTTGATAGTTTTTACAATCAGAACATTTGTAGCTCTGGAACTATGACATCCGAGGTAAACAATATTCTTTATTAAAGAAGATTATAACAAGTTTCATCCTTACGTTGCGTCACAAGGACTATGAATACATGTGAACAAATCTTTCAAATATCCAAGTATATATTTTTTATTTATTCGTTGTGTATGAAAACTTTGATGATGACGAAAGACTGACCAAGCAGATATATAAGGCAAGTGTGGAAGGGACAGGACGAAGGGGAAGACCTAGGCGGACGTTCTCTGACCAGATTGGAGACATCCTAAAAACAGGACAGGTGAGAAGTACTCTGAACAGAAGAGCATGCATGAGGAATCTGATGGGAGTGAATGAAGCAAGAGAGATATGTCAGGATCGTTGCAAATGGCGTTCCGTAGTCTCTGCCTACCCCTCCGGGAAACAGGCGTGAGTCTATGTATGTATGTATGTATGAAAACTTGATAAGTACACATTATTATTTTAAAATACTAGGCGAAGCCGTAAGCACAGTAATTAATTAAATACAACATGTCGGTGACGGTCACCGCATAACGTTCCCAGTACTCTAGGGTTTCAGCGCATCCGATCCGTAGGTCGCGCCACTCAAGATTAGCGCGCGAAATATTTTAATGGCGATACGGATCACTGCAGCCTGTTTGCTTGCGTCATGTAATGATCGAAATATACGTTAGGAAATCCAGGTCACATGTCAGATTGGGAAGATGGTTTTGAAAATTAAAACGTTGGAATTCGAAATTTGAACGAATGCTTACTGTGGGGTTGTGAAGAGCTTTTCTTTTTAATATTTTATTTAATGTTTTTTTATAATGACGATACGGATGAATTCAGCCTGCCCGTTTGAGCTGTCGTGTGATATTCAAGATCATTTTATTCATTTAGGTTACATGGTTACACCTATGAACGTCAAAAATAATATAATAGAGAGCTAACCTATTAGGGTTCCCACCAAGAACTTAGGGTACCAAGCCAACCTCACCTGCAAGACGTGCACCTGCCGATCAACGGACGAGGCTCTGGCAAAAAAATATCCCGAAAAGCGGCACTGGGCTCGCCAAATATTACGTGGGATCAAAACACTGGCGAAAAGTGGGCGTTTAATATGCCTCTGCCTACCCCTTCGGGGAAACAGGCGTGAGTCTATGTTTGTATGTATGCTAACCTATTAGGTACGAAAAAAAGATCATTTGAAAGTGTAGGTATCTTGCGAAGGTATTATCACAGTCAAATAATCCATACAGTCGTTCGAGGAACGCGTCTAGACGGGTCAATCGTGCGGGGGCCAAGAGGTGAGACGCGGGCAGAGCGGTACCTAGTTACGTATATCGCCTTAGTTCGTAACTAGGTACCTGTTTTTGGGGGCTGGCACGTGCTTGTTTTTTGTTCGTTACTTATTTATTTGCTTATGAATATTAATTAAGATGGTGCATACGACTTGTGCTGTGAGAGATTGAAATTCTTTATGCTGTTTAAAGATTTAAATAAAAAAGGATTTAAAAAATCTGCGATTTCATACATACATACATACATACATAGACTCACGCCTGTTTCCCGGAGGGGTAGGCAGAGACTACGGAACGCCATTTGCAACGATCCTGACATACCTCACTTGCTTCACTCACTCCCATCAAGTTTCTCATGCATGCTCTTCTGTTAAGGGTACTTCTGACTTGTCCTTCGATTTCATCAATTTACTTATACTTAGAAAGAAAATTTCATTAATTTATATTTATATTATTATGTTTATATATTATTATTTTGAAATGTAGGTATCTATAACCACTTAAAATAATGTGCACATTCCTACTAATCTACTAACTTTTTACAATATCTCATGTCTGGCCAAATCACAGAATAAAGTAGCAATTATTGTACGTAAACAACATGGCAGACGTATGAAAATATGCGTTGTAAGTTAATATTCGATTCTGGTGTGATTTTAATTTCGTTCAATAAGTACCTAGTACCTTCGCATTAGGTAAGTATCTATCACATATTATTATGTATCTTGGTAACGGCGCATCCTAGCTCAAAAATAACCATATTTTTGGCCCTCTTTTATAGACCCCACACATGTTCTCCGTAATCTCATAGCCCGGTCACCCATCCATAAAATGAACGTGATGTCTATTGCTTTACCTTAACGTAGTTTGCACGGAAAAAATCTGCAAAATACTTCATATCGATAACAAAGGCTCTGCCAACTAATCCCAAGGTTACCCATCCATTAAACCACCGCTATGTCAATCGCTTTATTTTAACTTGGTTTGTACGAAAAATGCTTTATATACTTAACCGCCTCCCACGACACCTGCGGGATGAAATAGGTGCTGACTGACACTTTGTATGCAAATCTGTTTTATAATAATTATTTATCGTTAATTATTGTAATATAATAAACTAGCTGTTTGCCACTGTTTCACCCGCGTCCTGAGGGAGCTTCTTCGCGTACCCAGTTAATTTTTAGCCTAAGTTCCTCCTTGGTACATCAGGCCAGTGAGGGTCCCATCAAAATAGGTCCAGCCGTTCCAGAGATTAGCAATAACAAACAGACAGACAGACAAAAATTGTTAAAAATGTCATTTAGGGTGTATGTACCTACCGTGTATACATCCATATGCATTTAGTAAAAAGCAGTTGTTTTAATATTACAAACAGACACTCCAATTTTATTTAGGCATATGTATAGATAAGTGATTTACAGAATAGAATAGAATAGAATAAGAATAGAATAAGATTTTATTTGCATTGATTGTAGGTACATGAAATAGAGATGTTAACAAGTTTTGTGATCCTTATACAATCTACCTTAATTAGGCATACAAAAACTTTATGATAATAAATTATAATGCAACAAAAAAATATACAATTAATAAATAAATCATTAAAATTCAAAACACATCATACAGATTTATCAAATAATTAAAATAATTAGTAATAATAGCTAGTGAATGTAGAAATTACAGATTTTAAATTCCATAAATTATTAATTATTACAGATAAATTGCAAAAAAGAAAAAATATATAATGTCAAATAGGCGTAATAAGTCAAATAATAGTATTATTAGATGTAAATAATGAATTTAAATAAATGTCAATGTCTATCATTTAAAAAGTCAGTAACAGAATAATAACATTTGTCTAATAAAAATGCAGTCAATTTATTTTTAAATGTTTGTATTGTGCCAGTTTTAATCGTTTCGGGTACTTTATTATAAATTATAGGAGCCATACCAAAAACATTTTTCTTTAATAAAGTAGTGTTAAAACCACCAACCCGTAACATATTTTTATACTGACTTCTAATAGGTCCTTTTCTTGTTTCTGATACTGATGTAAAATAGTGCTTATTGACTCTTACGAATACTGCTACCTCAAAAATGTACATACAAGGAAATGTTAGCAACTTCAGGGACTTAAACATAGGCACACAACTGTCGGTCATTCTTAGACCACACATTGCCCTTATGCAGCGTTTTTGCGCTTTGAAAACCTGCTCTCTTAAGGTGCAATTTCCCCAAAACACAATCCCATACCGCAAAATTGACGCCACCAGACCATGGTAAGCTGTTAGTGTTGTGGTTATATTTACCTTTTTTGCTAAATTAGCTAATACATAAGCAGAAGTACTTAATTTTGTACACACCTCTTCAGCTTGAGGTTTCCACGTTAACTGACTATCTATCAATATTCCTAAAAACTTAGCAACATTTATGCGTTCAATACTTTGTCTATTATATTCAATTGTAAGATTTTGAACTGATGTGCGTTGATGAAAATGCATTATGTTAGTTTTTGAAAGGTTAATTATAAGATTATTCATGTCAAGCCAATTTACTATGTCAATTAAAGTATGATTAATGTAATTTTCATATTCATTAATGTCAATACATTTTATTACGACTGTGCTGTCGTCTGCATAATACCATTGGGTGTTGAACGTGTCGAGGCAAGTCATTAATATAGAGCAAAAATAGAAGTGGGCCCAAAATACTGCCCTTTGGTACGCCATATTTGACAGTTTTAGTCTCTGACAAATATTTTCTTTCTTTTTTGGACTTAATACTGATTCTGCTAATTTCAGTATACTGTTTTCGATCACACAAATAACTTTTCAATAAATTCCACACATTTCCTCTGATTCCATACTGGTAGAGCTTATGAAGAAGAATTTCATGGTCTACGTTATCAAAAGCCCGTGTCATGTCTGTATAAACAGCACATATGGGTACTCTTTTATCTACGTGCTTAGCTATTACATTAAGGAGCTCGTATATTGCTATGTTGATGCCCCTTCCCTTCCTGAATCCCATCTGTTCGTCGCATAAAATGTGATGCTTATTTAAAAAACTAAAAATCGAGTTGTAAATGATTTTTTCAATAATTTTGGAGAACACGGGAATTAAGGCAATGGGTAATTTTCAAGTCTATCTTTGTCACTCTTTTTATGCAATGGCTTGACAATTACTGTCTTTAAAGCGGTTGGAAATACGCCAGAGTATATACACAAATTTATGATATGACTTAGATGCATAGCAATTGTTTTACATACAAATTTTATTACTTTGGTACATATTCCATCGTGACCGTGTTGGTCACTTGTATTCTTGTTTTTTAGGGTTTGGATTGCTCTCGTGACGTCTTGTGGTACTACAGGCATCATAAACATTGTGTGAGGATTATTTATTAGACTAAAGTTCTTAATCTGCTGTTTTTTAATGCTGTTTGTCTGGTCAACGAAGTGGTCGTTGAAAGAATCGGCAATATCTTTGGGGTTACTGATGATTTTATCTTTTAATTTTATTTGTGATATAGGCTCAGTGTGGCGTGTTTTATTATTTATTATTTGCCACGATGCCCTGGATTTATTACTAGCATTATTAATAAAATGATTATTCTGCACCTTTTGAGTTAATTTAATAATCTTACGAAAACGAATAGAATATATTTTAAAAATTTCTTTATTGACGGCTATTATGTCTATATTTCCAAAGTAAATATCTTTGTTTCCTACTACAAACACGTATACCACGTGATACCCACTTCAGTTTTGTGTGTGGTTTCACAGTGATGAGCTTTTGAGGAAAACAGAGATTGTATAGCAAGCTGAAATGTTCCATGAAGTAGTCATAAGCCTGATTGGCATCTTCAGTATTATAAATTTCGGCAAATGAAAGACATTGCAAATGTTTATTGAACTTTTTAAGATTTTGCACTGATATATCTCGTTTTTTTATTCGCCAAAATTTTAATCTACAAGTTTTAGGTACCTTGACATGCAATATTTGTGCAGTATGATCTGACAAAGCTAAGTCAACCACTTTACTACTACAATTTAAATTATAGCTGCGTGCAAAATTATCTATGCAGCTATTGCTACATAATCTAGTTGGCTGTTGCAATTCCAATTTCAGATTGTAGCTTAAGAGAAAACATTTGAAATCATGCGACATGTTATTACCTTTAATAGTGTCTATGTTGAAGTCCCCGCATACAATTATTTTCTTATTAATTTTGTTATAGCATAACGTTTTTAAAATATTATCAAAGCTTTCATAAAACATGTTCAAGTTAGATGCCCTCGGCGGCCTGTATACACATAAAATAATTAATTGTTGATTGATTAGTTCGATACCGCAACATTCGATTATGTTTGAGATTGAATAGCGCGAGATGCCTGGCAATGTTTTGTACTCCAAATCCTTCTTTATTAAAATACATGAGCCTCCTCGTTTCTTAGCTTTTCTTGCAAAGCAGGCAGCTAATTTATAGTTGGCTATGTTAATAAGTTTTTCATGTCCCAGCATTAAAAAATGTTCCGTTATACAAACAATATCTATGTCTCCTTTTTCTCTGCAAGTTGTTGAAGGTTCACTGTTAGTAAATCTGTTTTATTCAAAAGGCCAGCAATGTTCTGATGAAGAATATTAATAGTATCAAAGACGAAAAAGCTCACTATCGTCAGCCAGTTTTGAAGTTTGAATATCCTTTTCATCATAAAGTAGCCCATCTCCATCATAGAAGTCATAACAGTATTCACTTACTAGTAGCTTTAAGTTTTATATATATTTCTCATGCCGTTGTTATTCAGGTGGCCACGGTGTTTGTAAAACATACTGTAATCATAGGACATATCCAAATTTGAATCGAATATCTCAGCATAGTTATGCGTTTTGTTATCTAAATATAACATATTGAAATTAAACTACAGTTTACGGATTTTATCGCGTTATATTGGTTTCACTGGTTATTTGTTATTACATTTAAATGTAATAACAAATAACCAGTGAAACCAATATAACGCGATAAAATCCGTAAACTGTAGTTTAATTTCAATGTGTAACATTCGCGTAAACCCCAGAAAAAGTTAAATATAACATGTTATTGAAGGTTTCCACCCTCCAATTAAAAATTATGGAGTTACATCTATACGTAGGCAGACATATTATTATGTTAGTATGACTTAATTTACTCAAAGTCTCTCTCATACGAACAACCAAATTATAATAATTATTTGTTTTGGTGAAGTCTTCCTTTCCGATAAAAATAAGACATAAATCTTTTTGGGAATAACCTTCTAGTTTTAAATGTAAGTTATCAATTAATCTTTCTATACCACAGTTTGGTGTTAGATAATGACATAATTGAAAATTACACAAAAATTCTTCGGCTATTGATATCATTTTGTTCACATTATTGCTGCTTATTATGCATATTTTATTTTTTTGGGTACTTGTAATATCCTTTAGTGAGTTTGTTTCCAGTTTATTTCTCTGTAATTTTATATTAGTTTTTTCGCTGCTTGGTGATAGTGTTATCTTTTGATTTTCAGGCATGATAATAGTTGGCTTGGTGAAGTTACTGGTTTGCGTCTCTTTATCTTGCTTTGTAGTACATGCTTCATTTTTGTCAATTAGCTCAGGGTGACTAAATGGTTCTGTATGTGTAATTTTTACAGGTTTACGCTTGCGAGAAGAAGCTGGTGTAGTGTTCTTTCTTCCAGGCGTTAGACAGATTGTTTTGTATGAGTTAATTTTTTTCACTGCGTTTTGTAGCTCTGTTTTTAAGGTCTGATTTTCACTGTTCAAATTTTCAATTTCTGCATGTGCACTCATCAATTGTGTGGTTAATGTTTTGATTTGTTCCGTCAGGCTGGTTATAATTTCATTGCTATTGTCGCTTAAACTATCAGGAATACTCATCATGGTCGCATCGAACATAGATCTTTCGTTTTTATTATCATCTATGTCCGTACTGATATCATTCAAGGAACTCGTTCGGTATGGTTTACGATATGTTATGTTGCTACTGGGTTCCATTCTGTCACTTTTGTTGTAACTTATTAATGCGCCCTCTGTTGGACGTTCACCGAGTTAATAACTTTGGAAAATATTGTCAAATATTGTTATTAACTTTTGTTGAGTCTTTTTGTCCATCTATTCTTTGTATTTTCTATACAAACATTTTTTGGAATGTAATAAATATCTCACAAAAAGGGATAGAGACTCTGAGATTCGAACCGGCAGACTACGATATGCCCAAGTGTCGTACGCACCAGCCACGTATGTACTTAATTGAGAAGACGAAATTTTGCTTCACAATGTAATGTTTTTACTTTTTTGAATTAATAAAACAGTTAGTGTGACTCATGACTCAAGAATTTTTTTCGCATTCTTTACACTTTGTTAGACGAATGACTGTCACTTGCTATAGTTTACTTATCACTTTTTGTCACTAGTTGGTCACTGTGCTAATATTGGTGATTTCTTTGTTCAATTTTAGTTATATTTCGGTGTAATTAACACTGTTTTCACAAGTTTATTCACAATTTTATGATGTTTGAAAATTTGGTTCACTGCTTTTGTATTTTTAAATCACTTGAAAACTATTCATTAAATATCAAAAAAAAACGTTTATACACTATTATTAGAGGTTTATGAACTGATTTTAAACACATTTGTTATGAATTCAATCTGTCAAAACACACGTTAGATCAAAACACCGAAAAAGTATTATGCAGAGGTTTAAATTATGCGATAACGCCATCCAGAATACCGTATGAGACCATTATTTGCAACGTTGAAGATTGTCTAGTGAAAAACAATGTGTGTAAGGAAGATTTCGAGGCCATACGTCAGGATGTTTCGGCTGTATTGCGTCAGTCGAAAGTGCCGAGAAGGAATCTACCAAAACCAGAGTATCTCGCACTGAAAAACCTACAAGCTAGACCTGAACTAACAGTACTTCGAGCAGATAAAGGAAATGCAACGGTAGTGATGGACACGTCCGATTATAAACAAAAAATGGAAAATCTTTTGTCGGATGAATGTACATATAAATTGGTTAAGACAGACCCGACCAACAAAATACTCAAGCAAACGAGTGACATTGTTAAGAAATACTCCGAACAACTGAATCTGGACGTGAAATACTTAATACCATCGTGTGCCAAACCTCCTCAATTGTATGGTCTACCGAAAATACACAAAGAAAATGCTCCACTGCGCCCTATAGTCAGTCAAATAGGGGCACCAACCTACAGATTGGCTCAACACATTGCGAAGATTCTCTCGCCACTCAGAGGCAAGACGAGAGCGCATGTAAAGGATTCCTACCATTTTGTCAGTGAAATAAAACACCTACATCTCTCTGACAAGGAAACTATGGTTAGTTTTGATGTACAGTCATTATTTACATGCTTACCAGCACATGACTGTATTGAAATAACTAGAAGGAAGCTAATAGAGAACAACATGCCTGAGGAATATGCAGAAATATTGAAACACTGCTTAACAACTGGCTATCTGTTATGGGATGAGAAATACTACATACAAGTAGATGGTGTGGCAATGGGCTCTCCAGTATCGCCTGTTGTTGCTGACATCTTCATGGAGGACTTCGAGGCGCGAGCCCTGCAGACTGCCACCATCACACCGAGGTTCTACAAGCGGTATGTAGATTACACTTTTACAATTTTACCAACAGATAGTGTTAATGTATTCCTAGACCATCTTAATTCTATTCATAACCACATCAAATTTACAATGGAATTAGAGGCAAACAATTCTTTAGCTTTCCTAGATGTACTTGTTATCAGGAACAAAAACAACTCTTTGAGCCACACTGTATAGGAAAAAGACACATACAAATAGGTACTTAAACGGTGAATCTCACCACCATCCTAAACAGTTAGCTACCGTGGGAATGTCTTTGTTTCAGAGAGCCCGGGGGATCTGTGACAAGAAACACCTGGACGCCGAGCTTCAACATGTCAAGCAAGTTCTGCAAGACAACAAGCTCCGACCGCCGCGCCAACGTCACAGATCCCCGAAGAACAAGCCAGCCACAGTAGAGACAACCTGCTGTCCTCCCATACATCAAGGGCGTGACCGACAAGATTGGCTACATCTTGAAGCGAGCTTCAATCAAAACATTCTACAAGCCGCCAACGAAGATAAGCCAATTATTACCATCTGTCAAGAGTCAGTTACCCTTACAAGAGGCCGGGGTTTACAAGATAGACTGTGAGTGTGGGCTCTCATACATTGGACAAACCAAGAGAAGCATAGGCATTCGACTAAAGGAACATATAGCTGACATTAAACACAAACGCTCGACGAAGTCTGCTGTGTGTGAACATGTAGAACAAGGAACCAACCATTACCTGCGATTTGATAAACCACAGATACTCGCAAAAGAACACCGCTTTATTCCAAGAATGATACGTGAAGCTATTGAAATTAAAAAACATCCTAATTTCAATAGGGAAGATGGTTGGAATGTTCCTCCAGCTTGGGACCCTGTTATCAGGCTAATGAAACCCAAGAAGGACAAAGTCACCAGAAGACATCAAGACACAGTGAGCACATTCTGCGTAGATAGTAACACCAATAGTTGAAAAATGTTCAGGTACTTTGAGATAACTTATAAATTCAAGACAAAGACAAATATCACCTCAGTCTGCCGTGAACACGAATCCTGTAAAGAATTCGAAACGTCGGCTAGTAATAAAAATGTAGTTTCTAGATCTTTCGGTTTAAATGTAATAACAAATAACCAGTGAAACCAATATAACGCGATAAAATCCGTAAACTGTAGTTTAATTTCAATGTGTAACATTCGCGTAAACCCAAGAAAATATTATGTTAACCAGTACGGAGTGGAAACAGCAACAAAAATACGCCGGCTAGAAGATCTACAAACCAAGCGCGCAAGATACATAACATCTTTAAATTTCTTGAAGAGATGCCGTGATCACGATCTCATCCCTACATGCTGCAAAATATCAGCCAAGAAGGACATACGTGGGAGCGCTAAGATCTTAAAACAGGCAAGTGAAAAGTTACTCATTCAAAAGATACACGAACACCGCGCTGACTTACGCAGAATAAATAGAAATGTTGAGAATTTGTCTAACGAAATATACAGATTGATAACTCCATTTGATTTTGAAAAATGCATCAATGCAATAAATAACAGAGAAACATCAAAATATTACGCGTGTAAACGTAACAAAATAGAAAAATTTGAAAAATTACAACAAAAATCAAATGACCAGTACAAAATGAAACAGAACGTTTTCGCACGGACCAATCACACGCTACCGTCCGCCGATCATAGACAAACAGTTGTCAATCTGTCAAAACACACGTTAGATCAAAACACCGAAAAAGTATTATGCAGAGGTTTAAATTATGCGATAACGCCATCCAGAATACCGTATGAGACCATTATTTGCAACGTTGAAGATTGTCTAGTGAAAAACAATGTGTGTAAGGAAGATTTCGAGGCCATACGTCAGGATGTTTTGGCTGTATTGCGTCAGTCGAAAGTGCCGAGAAGGAATCTACCAAAACCAGAGTTTCTCGCACTGAAGAACCTACAAGCTAGAACTGAACTAATAGTACTTCGAGCAGATAAAGGAAATGCAACGGTAGTGATGGACACGTCCGATTATAAACAAAAAATGGAAAATCTTTTGTCGGATGAATGTACATATAAATTGGTTAAGACAGACCCGACCAACAAAATACTCAAGCAAACGAGTGACATTGTTAAGAAATACTCCGAACAACTGAATCTGGACGTGAAATACTTAATACCATCGTGTGCAAAACCTCCTCAATTGTATGGTCTACCGAAAATACGCAAAGAAAATGCTCCACTGCGCCCTATAGTCAGTCAAATAGGGGCACCAACCTACAGATTGGCTCAACACATTGCGAAGATTCTCTCGCCACTCAGAGGCAAGACGAGAGCGCATGTAAAGGATTCCTACCATTTTGTCAGTGAAATAAAACACCTACATCTCTCTGACAAGGAAACTATGGTTAGTTTTGATGTACAGTCATTATTTACATGCTTACCAGCACATGACTGTATTGAAATAACTAGAAGGAAGCTAATAGAGAACAACATGCCTGAGGAATATGCAGAAATATTGAAACACTGCTTAACAACTGGCTATCTGTTATGGGATGAGAAATACTACATACAAGTAGATGGTGTGGCAATGGGCTCTCCAGTATCGCCTGTTGTTGCTGACATCTTCACGGAGGACTTCGAGGCGCGAGCCCTGCAGACTGCCACCATCACACCGAGGTTCTACAAGCGGTATGTAGATGACACTTTTACAATTTTACCAACAGATAGTGTTAATGTATACCTAGACCATCTTAATTCTATTCATAACCACATCAAATTTACAATGGAATTAGAGGCAAACAATTCTTTAGCTTTCCTAGATGTACTTGTTATCAGGAACAAAAACAACTCTTTGAGCCACACTGTGTATAGGAAAAAGACACATACAAATAGGTACTTAAACGGTGAATCTCACCACCATCCTAAACAGTTAGCTACCGTGGGAATGTCTTTGTTTCAGAGAGCCCGGGGGATCTGTGACAAGAAACACCTGGACGCCGAGCTTCAACATGTCAAGCAAGTTCTGCAAGACAACAAGCTCCGACCGCCGCGCCAACGTCACAGATCCCCGAAGAACAAGCCAGCCACAGTAGAGACAACCTGCTGTCCTCCCATACATCAAGGGCGTGACCGACAAGATTGGCTACATCTTGAAGCGAGCTTCAATCAAAACATTCTACAAGCCGCCAACGAAGATAAGCCAATTATTACCATCTGTCAAGAGTCAGTTACCCTTACAAGAGGCCGGGGTTTACAAGATAGACTGTGAGTGTGGGCTCTCATACATTGGACAAACTAAGAGAAGCATAGGCATTCGACTAAAGGAACATATAGCTGACATTAAACACAAACGCTCGACGAAGTCTGCTGTGTGTGAACATGTAGAACAAGGAACCAACCATTACCTGCGATTTGATAAACCACAGATACTCGCAAAAGAACACCGCTTTATTCCAAGAATGATACTGAAGCTATTGAAATTAAAAAACATCCTAATTTCAATAGGGAAGATGGTTGGAATGTTCCTCCAGCTTGGGACCCTGTTATCAGGCTAATGAAACCCAAGAAGGACAAAGTCACCAGAAGACATCAAGACACAGTGAGCACATTCTGCGTAGATAGTAACACCAATAGTTGAAAAATGTTCAGGTACTTTGAGATAACTTATAAATTCAAGACAAAGACAAATATCACCTCAGTCTGCCGTGAACACGAATCCTGTAAAGAATTCGAAACGTCGGCTAGTAATAAAAATGTAGTTTCTAGATCTTTCGGTTTAAATGTAATAACAAATAACCAGTGAAACCAATATAACGCGATAAAATCCGTAAACTGTAGTTTAATTTCAATGTGTAACATTCGCGTAAACCCAAGAAAATATTATGTTAACCAGTACGGAGTGGAAACAGCAACAAAAATACGCCGGTTAGAAGATCTACAAACCAAGCGCGCAAGATACATAACATCTTTAAATTTCTTGAAGAGATGCCGTGATCACGATCTCATCCCTACATGCTGCAAAATATCAGCCAAGAAGGACATACGTGGGAGCGCTAAGATCTTAAAACAGGCAAGTGAAAAGTTACTCATTCAAAAGATACACGAACACCGCGCTGACTTACGCAGAATAAATAGAAATGTTGAGAATTTGTCTAACGAAATATACAGATTGATAACTCCATTTGATTTTGAAAAATGCATCAATGCAATAAATAACAGAGAAACATCAAAATATTACTCGTGTAAACGTAACAAAATAGAAAAATTTGAAAAATTACAACAAAAATCAAATGACCAGTACAAAATGAAACAGAACGTTTTTGCACGGACCAATCACACGCTACCGTCCGCCGATCATAGACAAACAGTTGTCAATCTGTCAAAACACACGTTAGATCAAAACACCGAAAAAGTATTATGCAGAGGTTTAAATTATGCGATAACGCCATCCAGAATACCGTATGAGACCATTATTTGCAACGTTGAAGATTGTCTAGTGAAAAACAATGTGTGTAAGGAAGATTTCGAGGCCATACGTCAGGATGTTTCGGCTGTATTGCGTCAGTCGAAAGTGCCGAGAAGGAATCTACCAAAACCAGAGTATCTTGCACTGAAGAACCTACAAGCTAGACCTGAACTAACAGTACTTCGAGCAGATAAAGGAAATGCAACGGTAGTGATGGACACGTCCGATTATAAACAAAAAATGGAAAATCTTTTGTCGGATGAATGTACATATAAATTGGTTAAGACAGACCCGACCAACAAAATACTCAAGCAAACGAGTGACATTGTTAAGAAATACTCCGAACAACTGAATCTGGACGTGAAATACTTAATACCATCGTGTGCAAAACCTCCTCAATTGTATGGTCTACCGAAAATACGCAAAGAAAATGCTCCACTGCGCCCTATAGTCAGTCAAATAGGGGCACCAACCTACAGATTGGCTCAACACATTGCGAAGATTCTCTCGCCACTCAGAGGCAAGACGAGAGCGCATGTAAAGGATTCCTACCATTTTGTCAGTGAAATAAAACACCTACATCTCTCTGACAAGGAAACTATGGTTAGTTTTGATGTACAGTCATTATTTACATGCTTACCAGCACATGACTGTATTGAAATAACTAGAAGGAAGCTAATAGAGAACAACATGCCTGAGGAATATGCAGAAATATTGAAACACTGCTTAACAACTGGCTATCTGTTATGGGATGAGAAATACTACATACAAGTAGATGGTGTGGCAATGGGCTCTCCAGTATCGCCTGTTGTTGCTGACATCTTCATGGAGGACTTCGAGGCGCGAGCCCTGCAGACTGCCACCATCACACCGAGGTTCTACAAGCGGTATGTAGATGACACTTTTACAATTTTACCAACAGATAGTGTTAATGTATTCCTAGACCATCTTAATTCTATTCATAACCACATCAAATTTACAATGGAATTAGAGGCAAACAATTCTTTAGCTTTCCTAGATGTACTTGTTATCAGGAACAAAAACAACTCTTTGAGCCACACTGTGTATAGGAAAAAGACACATACAAATAGGTACTTAAACGGTGAATCTCACCACCATCCTAAACAGTTAGCTACCGTGGGAATGTCTTTGTTTCAGAGAGCCCGGGGGATCTGTGACAAGAAACACCTGGACGCCGAGCTTCAACATGTCAAGCAAGTTCTGCAAGACAACAAGCTCCGACCGCCGCGCCAACGTCACAGATCCCCGAAGAACAAGCCAGCCACAGTAGAGACAACCTGCTGTCCTCCCATACATCAAGGGCGTGACCGACAAGATTGGCTACATCTTGAAGCAAGCTTCAATCAAAACATTCTACAAGCCGCCAACGAAGATAAGCCAATTATTACCATCTGTCAAGAGTCAGTTACCCTTACAAGAGGCCGGGGTTTACAAGATAGACTGTGAGTGTGGGCTCTCATACATTGGACAAACCAAGAGAAGCATAGGCATTCGACTAAAGGAACATATAGCTGACATTAAACACAAACGCTCGACGAAGTCTGCTGTGTGTGAACATGTAGAACAAGGAACCAACCATTACCTGCGATTTGATAAACCACAGATACTTGCAAAAGAACACCGCTTTATTCCAAGAATGATACGTGAAGCTATTGAAATTAAAAAACATCCTAATTTCAATAGGGAAGATGGTTGGAATGTTCCTCCAGCTTGGGACCCTGCTATCAGGCTAATGAAACCCAAGAAGGACAAAGTCACCAGAAGACATCAAGACACAGTGAGCACATTCTGCGTAGATAGTAACACCAATAGTTGAAAAATGTTCAGGTACTTTGAGATAACTTATAAATTCAAGACAAAGACAAATATCACCTCAGTCTGCCGTGAACACGAATCCTGTAAAGAATTCGAAACGTCGGCTAGTAATAAAAATGTAGTTTCTAGATCTTTCGGTTTAAATGTAATAACAAATAACCAGTGAAACCAATATAACGCGATAAAATCCGTAAACTGTAGTTTAATTTCAATGTGTAACATTCGCGTAAACCCAAGAAAATATTATGTTAACCAGTACGGAGTGGAAACAGCAACAAAAATACGCCGGCTAGAAGATCTACAAACCAAGCGCGCAAGATACATAACATCTTTAAATTTCTTGAAGAGATGCCGTGATCACGATCTCATCCCTACATGCTGCAAAATATTAGCCAAGAAGGACATACGTGGGAGCGCTAAGATCTTAAAACAGGCAAGTGAAAAGTTACTCATTCAAAAGATACACGAACACCGCGCTGACTTACGCAGAATAAATAGAAATGTTGAGAATTTGTCTAACGAAATATACAGATTGATAACTCCATTTGATTTTGAAAAATGCATCAATGCAATAAATAACAGAGAAACATCAAAATATTACGCGTGTAAACGTAACAAAATAGAAAAATTTGAAAAATTACAACAAAAATCAAATGACCAGTACAAAATGAAACAGAACGTTTTTGCACGGACCAATCACACGCTACCGTCCGCCGATCATAGACAAACAGTTGTCAATCTGTCAAAACACACGTTAGATCAAAACACCGAAAAAGTATTATGCAGAGGTTTAAATTATGCGATAACGCCATCCAGAATACCGTATGAGACCATTATTTGCAACGTTGAAGATTGTCTAGTGAAAAACAATGTGTGTAAGGAAGATTTCGAGGCCATACGTCAGGATGTTTCGGCTGTATTGCGTCAGTCGAAAGTGCCGAGAAGGAATCTACCAAAACCAGAGTTTCTCGCACTGAAGAACCTACAAGCTAGAACTGAACTAACAGTACTTCGAGCAGATAAAGGAAATGCAACGGTAGTGATGGACACGTCCGATTATAAACAAAAAATGGAAAATCTTTTGTCGGATGAATGTACATATAAATTGGTTAAGACAGACCCGACCAACAAAATACTCAAGCAAACGAGTGACATTGTTAAGAAATACTCCGAACAACTGAATCTGGACGTGAAATACTTAATACCATCGTGTGCAAAACCTCCTCAATTGTATGGTCTACCGAAAATACGCAAAGAAAATGCTCCACTGCGCCCTATAGTCAGTCAAATAGGGGCACCAACCTACAGATTGGCTCAACACATTGCGAAGATTCTCTCGCCACTCAGAGGCAAGACGAGAGCGCATGTAAAGGATTCCTACCATTTTGTCAGTGAAATAAAACACCTACATCTCTCTGACAAGGAAACTATGGTTAGTTTTGATGTACAGTCATTATTTACATGCTTACCAGCACATGACTGTATTGAAATAACTAGAAGGAAGCTAATAGAGAACAACATGCCTGAGGAATATGCAGAAATATTGAAACACTGCTTAACAACTGGCTATCTGTTATGGGATGAGAAATACTACATACAAGTAGATGGTGTGGCAATGGGCTCTCCAGTATCGCCTGTTGTTGCTGACATCTTCATGGAGGACTTCGAGGCGCGAGCCCTGCAGACTGCCACCATCACACCGAGGTTCTACAAGCGGTATGTAGATGACACTTTTACAATTTTACCAACAGATAGTGTTAATGTATTCCTAGACCATCTTAATTCTATTCATAACCACATCAAATTTACAATGGAATTAGAGGCAAACAATTCTTTAGCTTTCCTAGATGTACTTGTTATCAGGAACAAAAACAACTCTTTGAGCCACACTGTGTATAGGAAAAAGACACATACAAATAGGTACTTAAACGGTGAATCTCACCACCATCCTAAACAGTTAGCTACCGTGGGATTGTCTTTGTTTCAGAGAGCCCGGGGGATCTGTGACAAGAAACACCTGGACGCCGAGCTTCAACATGTCAAGCAAGTTCTGCAAGACAACAAGCTCCGACCGCCGCGCCAACGTCACAGATCCCCGAAGAACAAGCCAGCCACAGTAGAGAGACAACCTGCTGTCCTCCCATACATCAAGGGCGTGACCGACAAGATTGGCTACATCTTGAAGCGAGCTTCAATCAAAACATTCTACAAGCCGCCAACGAAGATAAGCCAATTATTACCATCTGTCAAGAGTCAGTTACCCTTACAAGAGGCCGGGGTTTACAAGATAGACTGTGAGTGTGGGCTCTCATACATTGGACAAACCAAGAGAAGCATAGGCATTCGACTAAAGGAACATACAGCTGACATTAAACACAAACGCTCGACGAAGTCTGCTGTGTGTGAACATGTAGAACAAGGAACCAACCATTACCTGCGATTTGATAAACCACAGATACTCGCAAAAGAACACCGCTTTATTCCAAGAATGATACGTGAAGCTATTGAAATTAAAAAACATCCTAATTTCAATAGGGAAGATGGTTGGAATGTTCCTCCAGCTTGGGACCCTGTTATCAGGCTAATGAAACCCAAGAAGGACAAAGTCACCAGAAGACATCAAGACACAGTGAGCACATTCTGCGTAGATAGTAACACCAATAGTTGAAAAATGTTCAGGTACTTTGAGATAACTTATAAATTCAAGACAAAGACAAATATCACCTCAGTCTGCCGTGAACACGAATCCTGTAAAGAATTCGAAACGTCGGCTAGTAATAAAAATGTAGTTTCTAGATCTTTCGGTTTAAATGTAATAACAAATAACCAGTGAAACCAATATAACGCGATAAAATCCGTAAACTGTAGTTTAATTTCAATGTGCAACATTCGCGTAAACCCAAGAAAATATTACATTTGTTATGAACTAAAGTTTAGTTTAATTTTTAAACATTAAATGAACACAGAGCTTTTAAACATTACGTCCTTGCTAGACAGCGCCATCTAGCGGTCCACTATAATTATTATGCATGTAGCGTTGCAATTGTAATATTTCTCTAAAATAAATAGACGGTGTTTTAATAAGTAGGTATTGTTTACATGTGGCAGCCCTAGCCTACTTACCCTTGTCTAGACGTTGTCGGCTTTTTCTACGAGATCAAAGGCGTCAAACTACTGTATGTCTTTATACTTTATTTATACTGTGGTATTATTAAGAACGACATTCATATGTTCGAAAGATAAATGCTCGCTAAGGGTCTTGCCTGAACCAGTGAGATATTGAATTTTGTTATGTTAAGATCTCTTTGAGATTATTACGCATTATTTACTCAACAAAACATTTTATTTGTACAGAGTATTATCAAGTTGACTTTTGTGTAAATGATAACAAAAGCACATTATTATTCATACCATATCATGCTTTCGTTTAAATTTTATGGACCGTGTAAATAAATACCACAAATATGCCGCTATTTCAGTAGCCTGTGAACTTTATTAAGCGAAACCACAACAGGTTTTGTCCTAAAATAACATTCTTATAACAATATAACTTTCATCAAACTACATCAAAGGTAAGAGAAAAAGGAAATAAAATAATTCCTAAACATAAAGTTCTCACCCTTATGGTGGCCATGGACATTTTACATGGACTTGTCGTGTTCGGGCCGGGGGACAAGGTACAGTCACGAGCATAAATATATTACTATGGTCTGCCCATAGTTTAGTTCACAAAAATATCTGACCCAAGAATGAGTTCAATAATATCTGTCTGCATGTACGCAGCAAAAATATCTGATATTATCAGGCAGCATAATGAAGTGGCATCAAACTTATGTGATGACAATGTCGAAGCATAAATATGTGATGTGACAGGTGGCAAAATGTTATGATCCCTTGTGGAGAGCAAATATATGTAACGTTTTATATTTCTGTATTTTGCATTGATTCCGCCCTAAAAGCATGTATCACCAACTAGGTGGCAATAATATCTGACATATAATTTATAAACAATACAATACATATTTGATATTATGTAGGTATAGCGCCGGTAAAATGGGCCAAAATGTTTATTTTGACGGGCAAAGAATATGAACAAAAACACGTTATAAATATTTTTTATTTTTATTTAACTAATTAACTTAATAAAATAATGATTTTAAGGGCGTATTTATGTCACCGGAGAATGACAAGAACCGCAAATTTATTCCTAAGAAATGAATAAAATTTCGTAGGATTCTAAACAAGAGATAAATTGTATTATTTTACGCCCACCTTTTCGCAAATGGCTTAACTTACGAATTCATGCGTAAACTAATAAGTAAACAATTACCAAACGCCATGTGCGCTCTGTTTGGTTGAATAAGTCACGTGATTTTTTCCTTCCTCTCCACCTCTTCACTTTAAGAAATAAACTGGAACTATAGCGATGTTAATGAGCCTTAAGTTAACGGAACCCTGCTTCGCAAGGCTCCTATGTTTCTGTTTAGGGTCACAGGAAAACCTAACATAACCTATTAAGTTGAATTGATGCCGACCTTCATTATCACCGACCGGCCAATCAGAGAGCAGAATGTTATTTGCCGTATTTTAAAGAAGCTTAAAATTAATGTGAAACTTCTTTGATTGGTTGAACCGTTTAGAATCTTACGATTAGATATCCGGTAGTTTATAAATTTACCACGAGACGTCGAAAATTGTTAAATTTGCGAAAATATGGGCGTAAAATAATACAATTTAGAATTTCCTAGTAAATTTATAAACTTTCGGATCTTGTTATCTGCCGGTGAAATCTAATTAAACTCAATAAATTAAAATCGAGTAAATCCACTATTTGCATCATTACGTCCTGTAGCCTCTCTTGCATTGTAGAATTATATTAGCACACACTTGCGAGCCTCGGGGTGACTCCCAAATGTCAAAGGTGTGACAACGTAGAAAATCATGGGTTCTAGCCAGAGTTGGATTCTATTGTTGAAACATTGAACTCCACAGATTCTCAATGGGGTTCAAATCAAGGCTCTCTGAAGGGAAATTGATTAACTTTAAGGCCTCTCTTTGAATATTAACTTTTAAACTACTCACGAGTTATTCGAGAGCAATGAATGGAATATGTGCATCGAATAGTATCCATGTATGTCTTCATAAATGGATACTGTTCGATAACTCATCGCCAATGAAATCCAAAAAAATAAGTAAGGTCTGGGAACCTGATATATTACTATAAAAACAATAGGGGATCGGACAGTTTTAAAATAAATTGCAATTTTAATTTATCAAAAAGATTGTCTCAAATCACCACTATAAACATTCTTAAATTTTAATTTTGTCCTTAAAGCAAATTTCATATAAATAAAACCATAAAATAGTACAGCAGTTGATAAAATACAAAACTAGCGTTTCGACGGGTGACAAAAAGTTACTGATTTGACTAGTTAGTCCGATACCCTATTCCTAAACTATTACTCGGCAGCCGTAGATAAAATAGATCTACGCACTACAATAATACTTAAATAATTTAATTCGGTCGTAGTATTGGATATGTCTAGACATAAATACAGGGTGCCACAAGACCCATCACCAAGCCGAAGTCTACTCGTTATGGACATCATGCCAAGTCATACAAAGCAAATATAAAACTTGGGAAACGATTTTTTTTTTAAGGAGACACATTTATTAATCCGCAATTAAAAGTGCGCGCGTGCAATTTTCGAAAATCCTCCTTATCCATGGGTGCATATGACATCTATAGAACCGGTTAGCGGAGTAAATGCATCGATTTTGTACCTAATTACAAAAATTTCATAGTAAGTTTGAGCCTCAATGTCTCCTGAACCAGTAATTTCCCAGGTATGGTGCCGAAGAAAAAAATGTTCGTAGTGGTTGCTACAACATGGGATTTCAGTTTTCGTTAAGGGTATTTTTACACCCTGTACATATAGTATAAAACGACAGCCTATATTAAAACAATGTAAAATAACATTTGTTTCTCTAACCGACTTCAAACAAAGATAAAAGGAGTTCTCAATTCGGCCGGTATGTTTTTTTTTTCGATGTATGTACACAGATTTCACCGAGGTTTCTGAACCGATTTACGTAATTCTTCTTTTGTTTAATGCTGAATAGTTTCGAATTGGTCCCATAAAAATTTAATTCATGTAGTCAGTAAATTTTTTTATTATTTCGTATAAAGATTAAATTAAATTGAAGATAAAATAATGTCAGATATTATTGCCACCTAGTTGGTGTCACATATTTATGCTTTTAGGGCGGAATCAATGCAAATTACAGAAATATAAAACGTTACATGTATTTGCTCTCCACAGGGGATCATAACATTTTGCCACCTGTCACATCACATATCCACTCGAACGTCCGAGCGACTATGGTCGTAGCATTTTCGCAAGGTTGACCGACGATCTGGTTTAGATAGCGGGAAGCGGTTGGATGCGTGCGGCTCAAAATCAGTATGTGTGGATAACCTTGGGGGAGGCCTATGTCCAGCAGTGGACATCTCTAGGCTGACATGATGAATATTTATTTGCTTTTGCACAAACATGACTACATTCAAGTTATTTTAAGGTCTAAACTGTTAGACAAATTCAACATTCCAAATTTTTGCAATAATTTCAATATCCTCTTGAGATCAGGATGATCTCTAATCGGCTTTCTTTCAAGATAAGAGTACGAGAGCTACTTTTACGTAAATTAGCAGAATCTAGCAACACAATAAGATGACTGCCTCTTTGGTCTCGCGGCATAAATGTGCGCGTGGGATTGGGAGGTCTCGGGTTCGATCCCCGGGTCGGGCAAAGTGTTATTGAGTTTTTCCGTTAGGAAATTCTCAGTAGCAGCTCGGAGTCTGGTAATATGCTGGGTATGGCAATAGGCTCGCCCCCGATTACCTACGTGGTACTAAAATAAATCTTACAAAAATTGGGTGTAGCAATATACTCTGCCTACCTTTTCGGCACCTACAACTATCCCCTCTTCTTTCTCTTAGCGTTATCCCAGTTTCAGTCTGGGGTCCGCTTTCTAGTCTAACCGGATTTGGCTGAATATTAGCTTTTCCACGGAGCGACTGCCTGTCTGACCTCCGCAACCCGAAGGGATAGCGGTATTCCATGGTTTAGACTAGTGTCAGTTTATTTAGTAGGTACTGACGCCCTGTAACGATTGTCAAAGATCTTCATGACAACCGGGACCGACGGCTTAACGTGCTCTCCGAGGCACGGGACAAGCGATAATTAACAATTCAATACGCACATAACTCCGAAAAGTCATTGGTGCGCGCCGTGGATTCGAACCTGATACCCTCTGCATGGCAGTCTGTTGGTATATCCACTCGGCTATCGCACAACTATCCCCTCTGCATCTCCTTAAGTTGACTGTTAGAGAATGCCTTTGGCATTAAGTCCACATATTTTATATACATAATTATTTTATTTGTGCAAGAAGTAAATAAAATAAATAAATATTCCTGCGAAATACACACATGAAAAAGAAATGATCAATATTGTGGTATACTACCGCAGTTTTACAATAGATAACAACATGGACGTTTGTGCGGTCGGTCAACTGGACCGAACTGTATTTCAGTGGACGCGCTGTGTGCGGCCGCGATAAAATTGATACAACCGTAGACACCTGCTGTTTGCGGTAACATAATAATTATGATTTTTGTCAGGCCTCTAAAGCCGAGCACGATAAAATAGATATTAACTAAATTGTTGAGGATTGAAAAAGTAGATGTTTCTAGTGGCATTTTCTGTAGCCTTAAGTTGCACTATTAAACTGTCGTTTTTGTAGCTGAAGCGTCAACACATTTCTTGTAATGTGTTCTTGTAATACTAGCCTCTGAGTGTGTTGAGAACAAATGTTTTGTTAGATAGTTTACCGCCCAACTAGAGAGAGTTTTCATCGTGTTTACGAACATAGAGTGCGAACTAGCATGACTATCAATAAATACTTATCTTCCGCAGTTTATAACGCATTTAACGACATTTCTGCTAAAAATAGACGAGAGCTCGTTGTTTATTCACTGAAGGTAAGACAAAAACCTTATTTACTCCATTTCTGCTTACCAAGTTGTTATTATAAAAAGATAAATAAGATAACGAATTACAGAATGATCAAGAACAACCTTCAACTATAAAACCTCGATCCAAAAAAGAAACACTTTGACTGCGCTATAAATACGCCACTTTAATGTCAGAAGAACAAAAGTAGTCGTGTGATTTATATTTAAAACCTCTTTTAAATTAAAAGCAGAACCATTCTTATCTCAAACTTTACATCTGTGTTGACCGTCGGAAATACTGTTGATATTTTTCGTGCTATTTCGCCCAGCGCGGTTTTGTTCGACAAAAAGTCGACGGGCTTGCATGAGCGGGCTCTACCCGCTTTTTGTACAATCACCCACACAGTTTGTTATATCAATACAAAGGCGTTCACTGAAAAACAAACCTTGCCAATACAGAATAAAATGGGAATTCCTTAAAAATATTTTGGGCTTTTGTTGCGAATTTTATGTTGATAAAATGTATTTTGTTAAGTACCCCACGCTAAACTTACCAGTATTTTCATTAGCTATTCGAATGTTTTCCATGTTTTGGTAATAGTGTAAACAAAACAATCTCAATTTATTCTTCTACATAAATATTATTTTATGTATTTACTCAGTAAATAACTATCATAGTTTAGTTTCGGTCAGTAACGCGGTATCAATTTTTACCCTACTCGTGTTTACTTTTTAAAATCTATTACAATATCGATAACCTTTATTTTTAGATTCGAAAACGGTTTGAATGTGGCTACACGTACCGTGTATGTACCTATGTACAGCAATTAAACTTGGTTACTTACCTAGATATGTTTTAGACATTCAACAATATAGAGTACTATCTGTTGTCCGTAGTTTTGCCCGCCCGAAACCCTAAATTTAAGGTAGCCCATGTCACTCTTCAGACATTCAACTATCGCTGTACCATAAATCACATCGATCTGTTGCTCTGTTTTGAAGTAAAGAATAACAACGAAACAATCACGCTTTTATACATAGCTAGGCAAAGCTTTTAGGTTTTAGGCACCCAACGTGCCCGGATACAGAGAGGCTTTCAAAAATGTTACTAAGGGTGGTCCCTTAGTTTCGTTATTTAATTCTAAGACACGTTTTTAGCTGGCGCATGAATAGCTGTATACTAAACTTTTCCGTTGGCTGTATTGCTTGGGATTTATATTTAAATAACAATACAAGTGAGACCCGCCAAGTTGTTAGATAAGTAGAAGTGTTACGTGTCAGGTACTGTATTCCATTTCAGTAACGTTCATACAATTTATTGTATTACACGAGTTATATACAAGCGCATAATAGACCCTCGAATATAGATTTTTCTCTGAATAGGTTTCCCCTTTTGCTGTAAACGATTTTACTTGTCAAGGAAACCCTCTAAATTTACGTGTATTTGAACGGAATAAAAATCAAGTCATACGGTAAATTTATCTCCAAATGTTACTTTAGTAACGTTGTTTGAAATATAATTAGTTTTTATTATAAGTCAAATCGATTAGATCGATTGAGTAACATTTTGTTTAGTCTATTGAAAATTTCTGACAATGGTCACACTGAACTGTCACTTCCGTTGGCGCTTTGAAAAATTAACACGCCGTTTGCACTCTCGCGTGCCTTGTACCTAATTAATAAATTGATCGCCCTTTGAATTAACGCGAATTGAATTAACTTGCAATTACTATAAACTGCCGCCTTTGGTTTGCCCGGCAAAAGTTGAGTCGAACATTGACATTTGCAAAACTGAATTGTGAATCCTGTGAACGTGCCCTCGCCTCGTACCAACTTAGAGGACATCAAGTTGGAAGGAACAGCTAAGTGGATAATTCATTCAATCTATCGTGGCCACCTTAGTTTTGTTTGTTTTTCCCTAACTTGCCTCCAGGACTCCACTCAAGAACATCACCAGGAGATATAAGGTAAAATTTTCATATAACTACATTATAATTTGTCATCGCTGAGAATCTCGGCAATATATGTCAGACATTTGATTGCTTTAGGACAACTGGATGAATATAAATTAGCTTCCACTGTGCCTACAACCGATTCCCAGTAAGCCTACGGTAATTCTAGACATAATTTTGATAGCAGAGCGTAGTTGAAATTTAGCCGCTGTTGCATTACTGAGTATAAACTCAGATTGGTATGAGCTTGTATCTTATCACCTTGTAGACAGTATTGTAGTGTTTGTCAGGTCAGTTATTGTCTAAAATACATAATATTTAATTGTATAAGTTGACCTAGATAATTTGAAACACATTGTCACATAACCTCAATCAGTAATTGTTGATTTGTATTGTTGAAAAATCTAACTTAAATTTGTTGTTGCATTAATAAGTCAGTTTGTTTGGATACATAACAGCTGTATGTATCAATAAATTTAGTAAATTAAGTTTATTGCATATATTCATAAACATTATAACAACAAACTTGACCTTGCCACTTGGGCGGGTCACATTAATAAACTTTGTTTTGTTATAATATAGATAATATTGCTAGGTAACACATATTCTGTGCTTACTTACCATTGTATATCTCAAATACCACAGCCAGTCTGTCTGTTGCAAAAAATTAATTAATTAATTTGAAGTTTCAACTTTTAATTTGTTATAAGTTATAACCTTTGATAACTTGTGTTTGTTACAATATTGAAACTATTAATTTTGTTGGACAGTAGATACCTGTCACTTGCTTGTACCAGCAGTAAACAGCCTAATTCTTTGTTGGTTTCAAGGAATTAAGAAAAATTAAGTTTTGATTGTTAATATTATTTAACTCTTGTCCGGGCTCTTTTGAATTTTGATTATGTCAGCTATCAAGGACTTGCGTGCGGCTGCTGGTGCTATTGCATCAGATTTGCGCTGGTTTGCCTCGGCCAGTGCTTTAGTGAACCGGCCTGATCGCCAGCAGGCCTTACTTCAAAGGTACGAGCGGATCGATGATCGCCTGGCAAGTGTGGAACAGCAGTTCCGCACTTTCAGCGCTTGCTGTCTCGAAGTGTCAGTCACTGATTTCACTGCTGACCAGCGAAATAAGGTCAGTGAAGACTATGCCCAGGTCTTAGACCTGTATGATGCTGTCTCCAATAGTGCGAGACAACTAGTTGCCGATAGGGAAGGGCAACCCGGCCTGAAGCAGGAGCTTCCTAGGTCAGCACCGGGGCTGGTGAGTAGGCTCCCTACTTTGGACCTCCCCCATTTTGATGGCTGCCTAGGAAGCTACCTGGGCTTCGTTAATTTGTTCGACAGCCTAGTCAATGATAGGGCTGACCTTCGGCCGGCACAAAAGTTGGCCTATCTAATGTCGGTTCTGGATGGGGAGGCTAAGGGCCTCATCCAGCATCTGCCCGTGTCCGACGAGGCGTACCAGACGGCTCGGGACCTAATTACCCGTAGGTACCACAATAAGCGTGGCCTCGCCGATACGCACATCGAGCAGATTTTGGGTTTGCCGACGCTCACCCGGGTCTCTGGGTTGCGCACCCAACTGTTGAACCCACTCTTGGTGGCCATCAACGCACTTAAGTGCCTTGACCTGCCCGTAGACCAATGGTCCTATTTATTGGTGCACATTGTGTTAAAGAAGCTGCCTGCCGACCTGAGGTCGCGTTTTGAACAGCGCTTTGGTGGGGATAGCGCGACCCATCTGCCGCCCTTTGCTGACCTGGAGAAGTTCCTGGGTGGTGACACGCCGGCTAAGTCGCAGCCGCCCAAGGTCAAGGAGCAGGCTCGCGTTCACACCCGAGCCAATGTTGACCGGCGCCCTCCTCGCTTTGCGGTCACGCAGAGCCCAGCGGAGTGCTCCTACTGCAAGGTCACGGGCCACAGAACGGCCAGTTGTAGGGCATTCTTGGACCTACATGTCGCCTCTCGTAGGCGCATCGCGAATGCCCGCCGCCTTTGCTTCTCTTGTTTGGGGTCCCACTACCAGCGAGACTGCCCAAATTCTCGCCCCTGTCCTCACTGTGGAGGACAGCATTTGGACATTCTCTGCATGAATGCCAGAGAGGTAGGCCGCTTGTCCAACCAGCCGACGCCGCGCACGGGCGGGTGTTTTGAAGGTGGCAGCCGAGGCTCACCGGCGCGTAGCCGAGAGTCGCCTAGCTTAATTGATCGCCGCTCACCCCGCTTGGAGAACCGTAGCGTGCGCGCGCCTCCTCTCTCTCGCGCACCTGAATGTGCTGTTCAGCGTCACCAGCACCATGACTGCTGCCCCAGGTATTTTCCTCCTTTGGCGGAGCGACCCAGCCTTGACTCGCACCTACCTCGTTTTGGGCGGGTGCGTCATTATGAGCCCCCACAGATGGCGCGCGGATCGAGTCATCGCGCTTTTGAGGACTTCAAGCCGCACCCTCATTTTGACTTGCCTGGTCCTGGCCAACGGTCGCCGCCCAGGCAACAATAGGTCATTGACCCCTGCCCTATAACTCCAACCTCCCCCATTGAGACCGTTATCCTACCAACGGTTGCTGTTAGGGTCTGGGGACCCACGGGGACCTCTGTTGTTGTCCGTGCTATATTGGACACAGGTTCACAAGGTTGCATTGTTTCCACTTATTTGGTAGGGCAGGTTAAATTAAATATGGGCTCTTTTCCGAATTGTATAAGGGGCACAGGTGACGTAGCCTCTAATGTTGAAGGGCAAGTTAAGGTTTTGTTTGGCCCTGTTGAATCTTCACACCCGAGGATTAAAACCTCGGCTATTGTGCTGAAGAATATTTTGGGTATGCATCCACAGAAGCAGCTACCTGCTGCTGTGGTGAATTTGACATCGGGATTGGAACTGGCAGACCCCAAATTTGACACACCGGGACAAATCGACTTGTTGATTGGCTCTGATGTCCTCGGTGGAATTTTGATTGGTGAGAAAAGGGTCTTGGTGCCAAATGGTTTGACTGCCATCCCGACCATATTTGGATTTGCTTTGATGGGACCTTTACCTAGGGACCCCCCTCCACCCGAACTTGATAATTAGTTGGCTGTAGGCTCTGCTCTCTCTGATGCAGTTCAGAGGTTTTGGGAGGTAGAGGAGCCCCCTCAAGTTGCCCGTTTGAATCCAGAACATGAGGAGTGCGAGCTGTTCTTCCAGAACAACACTGTTCGACTCCGTTCTGGTTGGATTATTACGAGGCTACCCTTCCTGTCTGTTCGGCCTCCGCTTGGTGAGTCATGACCTTTAGCCGAAAAGAGATTGTTGGCTATGGAGCGACGCATGGGTCGTGATCCGGAGCTCAGACAGAAGTACATTGAGTTCATGAGAGAATATGAACAATTGGGAAACATGTCTGTGTCAAATTTGGATTGGCGTTCGGTGGAGCATTATTTTCTCCCGCATCATGCGGTATTGAAGCCATCAACTGGCAAGCTGCGCACAGTGTTTGATGGTTCTGCGCAGACTTCAACAGGCGTATCCTTGAACCAGTGCTTGCATTCTGGTCCCAAGTTGGTCAAGGACCTTTGTGACGTCATCACCAGCTTCCGACGACATCAGGTTGTCTTTGTAGCCGACATAAAAATGATGTTCAGGCAGACTATTATCCACCCTGATGACCGTCGCTTCCAGCTGATCCTTTGGAGAGAGTCTCCTCGCAATCCCATGGTCGTCTACGAGCTCAATACGAATACGTACGGGTTAAGATCAAGCCCCTACTTGGCAATACGTTCTCTTTGGGAGCTCGTAGACGGCGAAGGCTTACGTTGCCCACGAGCCTCTGCCATCTTGAAAGACGATATTTACGTCGATGACATTTGCTCGGGCGCCTCCACAGTGGACGAGGCGATCCTCCTGCGGGACGAATTGATAGGTATTTTGGCCTCCGCTGGTTATGAGTTGCGCAAATGGATTTCCAACTCACCAGCGCTTTTGGAAGGCTTGCCAGAGGATCATCAGCAAGATCCACATCTATTTGAGATTGTTGACAACCCCGCCATGATGGCTGTTCTCGGCGTTCAGTACAGACCAGTCCAAGACATCTTTACATATAACGTAGACTTGGAATTGCCGTGTTCTTGGACTAAACGTCTCGTATTGTCTACTGTCGCCAGAACCTTTGATCCGAACGGTTGGATCTGTCCAATTATATTTTGGGCAAAATGCTTCTTGCAGAAGCTTTGGACAGCAGGATTGACCTGGGACGAACCTCTGCACGGCACTCTTGTTGAGGAATGGACCTCTTTTGTATCCTCACTTCCTGCCGTCAACGAGATCTCCTTGCCTCGTCCCATCCTTCCTCCCGGGAAGTACAAGGCCACCCTTCACGGGTTTTATGACGCCTCGGAACGTGGTCACGCCGCCGTGGTGTACTTGCGCACAGTCAGTGCCTCAGGTCAGGTGAGGGTTTCCCTGATCATGGCAAAGAGCAAGGTTGCACCCCTTTGAACATTCCTGACCATTCCGAAATTGGAGCTCTCGGGAGCAGCCCTACTTGTACGCTTGTTGAATCACGTGTCCAGTACCTTGGGTAAAAGCATTTGTATTAATGGGACCTACGCCTGGACAGACAGCCAAATTGTTCTTTGTTGGTTGAAGGCTTCTGTTCACCTTGGAGGTATTTGTCGCTAATCGCGTTTCCCAAATCCAGAAATTCGAAGTCAAGCTTGTTTGGAGACACGTGCCAGGTGAGCTCAACCCCTGTTTGATAGGTCATTCGCTGTGGTGGGGTCCGGAATGGTTGAGTCGACCAGAAACTGATTGGCCTCGAACGCCAGTTTTGAATACTTCTAATTTGCCGAGTCTACGAACACTCGCTCTTGAGAAGGTAGAATGCGCCTTCGACCCCGATTTCCTGTTGAATCGTTACAGCTCCCTCGACAAGTTGTTAGGTGTTACTGCTTGGATAAAGCGTTTTGTTTTTAATTTTAGGCACCCACAACAGAAACGACTGACACCGTTTCTCTCACCACAGGAACGACAGGAGTCCCTCACCCTTTGGGTTCGTTCTGTGCAATTGGCGCATTTTGAGAAGGAGATTGCTACCTTAACCTCTTGTATGCCGGAATGCCAGACACAATGAAAAAGCTATTGTGTCTCGCGTAGATCTGCGTTCCGGCATACAAGGGGTTAAATCAGGGAGATCGAAATTGTCGGGAGCTGTCTCTAAATTGAACCCCTTTTTGGACGAAACGGGTCTCTTGCGCGTTGGAGGGCGTCTCAAGAACGCCAACCTCCCTTACGGAGCACGTCACCCGCTTTTGTTACCTAAGGACGGTCATTTGGTACGCTTGTTGGTAACTGACCGTCACCTTAAAAATTCGCATGCTGGTTGTAATGCGCTCTTGGCCATTTTGCAACGCGAATTTTGGATCTTGTCTGCCCGAAGAGTTATTCGGAGTGTAGTCTTTCGCTGCATCCCTTGCTATAAGCTCAAGGCTTCTACCATGCAGCCACTGATGGGGGACTTACCGGCAGATCGCGTAACTGAAAGCAGGACGTTTGACGGTGTTGGCACGGACTTCGCTGGTCCCTTTTTGGTAAAAACGTCGACACTTCGAAACAGCAAGACTGTCAAGGCCTACTTGTGCGTTTTTGTTTGTCTCTCCACAAAGGCCGTACACTTAGAACTGGTCTCCTTGCTTACGACCGAGGCGTTTGTAGCCACATTTGACAGATTTGTATCCCGCAGAGGGCTGCCTTCCTTGATCCGTTCTGACAGCGGCACTAACTTCAAGGGCACCTATAATTATTTGAATGATGTTGTTCATTTCCTTGAAACCAACAAGGCTGATATAGGTGATAGGCTTGCCCGACGTGGGATAAATTGGTTGTTTTACCCACCAAATTGTCCACACTGGGGTGGTATATTTGAGGCCGCCGTAAAATCGGCCAAAACACACTTGCGCAGGACAATCGGTGAGTCTGTCCTCACATTTGAGGAACTCGCAACTGTGTTTTGTAAGATTGAGGCCGTTTTGAACTCTCGGCCATTGTGCCCGATCTCCTCAGATCCGAATGATTTGGAGGCCCTTACGCTGGGCCATTTTTTGATTGGTCGCCCACTTGTCGCCTTGCTTGAGTACCCCTATATTGATCCGAGACCTGGTCGTCTCTCGCGTTTTGAATTGGTACGCCAGATTACTCAGAGCTTTTGGAAACGCTGGAATTTGGAATATTTGCACATACTCCAGCAACGCGTTAAGTGGACCGACAAGACCGATGCACCCAAGATTGGTGACCTCGTTTTGATCAAGGAGGCTAACCTTCCGCCACTCAGATGGCGCAGGGGGCGCATCCTTCGTTTGGTAACTGGGGCTGATGGAGTTCCCCGATTTGCTGAGGTCTTGGTGGACGGTTCGATTCTGAGGAGAGCGGTTGCAACATTGTCACGTCTACCAACCGATTAGCGGACCGGTATCCCGGTCCGGGGCGGGTGGATGTTTGAAATAGAATTAGTTTTTATTATAAGTCAAATCGATTACATCGATTGAGTAACATTTTGTTTAGTCTATTGAAAATTTCTGACAATGGTCACACTGAACTGTCACTTCCGTTGGCGCTTTGAAAAATTAACACGCCGTTGGCACTCTCACGTGCCTTGTACCTAATTAATAAATTGATCGCCCTTTGAATTAACGCGAATTGAATTAACTTGCAATTACTATAAACTGCCGCCTTTGGTTTGCCCGGCAAAAGTTGAGTCGAACATTGACATTTGCAAAACTGAATTGTGAATCCTGTGAACGTGCATCATGCCCTCGCCTCGTACCAACGGAGAGGACATCAAGTTGGAAGGAACAGCTAAGTGGATAATTCATTCAATCTATCGTGGCCACCTTAGTTTTGTTTGTTTTTCCCTAAGTTGCCTCCAGGACTCCACTCAAGAACATCACCAGGAGATATAAGGTAAAATTTTCATATAACTACATTATAATTTGTCATCGCTGAGAATCTCGGCAATATATGTCAGACATTTGATTGCTTAAGGACAACTGGATGAATATAAATTAGCTTCCACTGTGCCTACAACCAATTCCCAGTAAGCCTACGGTAATTCTAGACAAACGTCAATCGTCATTTAAATGAAATTAAGTTTCGGTCATTGACCACGAAAGGTATGTTGAAACGTCGACAAATTTAAATTATTTCATCTTTATTTTCGAATAATTATGAGATTGATTCTCTTTACCCATTTTTGATGACTAAACTGATCGTACTCATAACATCTCCAATACTTTGATAATCAAATTAACAGCTAATTACTTACCTATATTATTGCTAATTTAATAAAAAATAATAGATAGCAACAAAAAGTCTTAATAAACACTTAGATACCGTTATTAAATGTTAACAGAGAACATTTGACATTAATTAACTCTGTGTAATAAACTTCATAGCAATTTGCTGAATAAGAACATCCGAAAGTATTAGTAAACACTAATAAACAATTAAAATTAAACAACATAATATGTTTAACGGGTTTTTTTATTTCTTTTTTTTTCTTGAAAGACAACTCCCGCATTATAACTAAATCGTGTGTCGCGGGGGACTTTACAAAAATACAACTAACGGACACAATGAACACCCAGACTCGAAACAACAATTTGTGAATTACACAAAGTCTTGCCTCGTGTGGGGATCGAACCCACAACACTCAGTGTAGTGTCAAGCGACGAGGCGGCCGCTTAAGCCACTACGCCAACCGTGCAGTCGGTCGGTTTATTGCGGTTAAGTGCGCTTAAAACATTATAGATTTAGAAATTTTAATAAAAGATTAATTACGTAGGTGTTTATTTTTTTACGTATTTTTATAAAACCCACCCGTGTGACCCACCGTCGCTGCTCATCACCTTTTTTTAATTTGCGGTGACATACCTGTCCCACGTTTCTCAATCCCTCCCCTCGGCTGTGCTACGGAAAAACCAAAGCAACTAACATATTTTTAAATCAGTTTTTTTACATATTTGGAACATTTTGCCTATAACGGACACTGCTACATTGACAGAATCATCAAAAAGGCTTTATTTTTCAAGATATAACTTTGTAAAATAAAGTAACTGCAGGCACTTGTCATTCTATCTACGGTAAAAAAAAGGAAACCACAATGCCTAAGCAAAAACAAAGTTGTTGCACGTCGATTACATTGTTTTTACGTTGTGAAATGATTTAATTGGCTTTTTATTTGATATAAATTTATTTTTAAGCCCCTTTATCTAGCTTAAAGAAAATCAAACGACTTTACTTTGTTTTTGGATTGTTAACAATGGTCAAAATGGCAAATTTGTTAACGTAAAAATAAAGCAAGTAAAATGACAAATGTAAAACAAAGCAACTGAATAACAGTTGCTTTGTTTCTTTACTGTAAATCAATTCAATCTATTACTATATCCCATTTATTTGGTTTTTACTATGCTGTCGTTCATTTGTAAATTTCAAATGTCTAAATTATTTGACATTACTCGGTTTTTTCACCTTTCAAATGTCAGTTTTCCCACAATTAAACTTGTCAGTTACAACACTTACAACTTCGTGTCATCAGTTTGCCGAGGCTTGTGATTCTTGTGTGTTTTGTTTAGAAAATGTTTAAAATGCAAAATAGGCACAGTTTACGTTCGAGAACTATGGTACAGTTAGAACAAATGTAAGTGCAAATGTCCAATTATTTGTATTGTGTGTTTACATTTCGTAAATAGCTATTTACAAAATAGATATATTTTTCTGTTTTGATTTGGTTGACTATAAGAAATACTAATCAATTTAATATTTTCTTGGGTTTACGCGAATGTTACACATTGAAATTAAACTACAGTTTACGGATTTTATCGCGTTATATTGGTTTCACTTGTTTTGACATTTAAACCGAATGATCTAGAAACTACATTTTTATTACTAGCCGACGTTTCGAATTCTTTACAGGATTCATGTTCACGGCAGACTGAGGTGGTATTTGTCTTTGTCTTGAATTTAAAAGTTATCTCAAAGTACCCGAACATTTTTCAACTATTGGTGTTACTATCTACGCAGAATGTGCTCACTGTGTCTTGATGTCTTCTGGTGACTTTGTCCTTCTTGGGTTTCATTAGCCTGATAACAGGGTCCCAAGCTGGAGGAACATTCCAACCATCTTCCCTATTGAAATTAGGATGTTTTTTAATTTCAATAGCTTCACGTATCATTCTTGGAATAAAGCGGTGTTCTTTTGCGAGTATCTGTGGTTTATCAAATCACAGGTAATGGTTGGTTCCTTGTTCTACATGTTCACACACAGCAGACTTCGTCGAGCGTTTGTGTTTAATGTCAGCTATATGTTCCTTTAGTCGAATGCCTATGCTTCTCTTGGTTTGTCCAATCATTCAGTTTAAATGTAAAAACAAGTGAAACCAATATAACGCGATAAAATCCGTAAACTGTAGTTTAATTTCAATACTAATCAATTTGTTTATAAACTGTCCGTGTAGTGACGGATAAAGAATACAAGTGTCACTACCCCATTTCATTTCGTGGGTGTCGTAAAAGGCGACTAAGAAAATTGCAAAAAGCGAATAATATGCTTGCGAAGAGATGGAAAACTTGAAACCAAACCCTATACCAACTCGTCTGGCCAGCGCGGTATAGTAGGCCAAATACCACCCAACGAGCGCACCAACGAATAAAAGGCCCCCAGTTCCTGGTAGTCCTGCTGTCCGCAACTACGGTAGCGGTCGCGGTAATAGCGGGGCAGGGGGTGCTAAGAATCTCCGGGCTACGGCAAACGGCTACCACAAGAAACCGACCCTGGCTACGTACGCTCTCTACAGCTGGAACAACACATCACCGAACTCGAAGTAGAACTAGGTCGTATAAACTGGCATATATTGGGGTTGTCTGAAGTCCGAAGACAGGGGGAGGACACGATAACCCTTGATTCAGGCAATCTGTTCTACTTTCAAGAAGGTGATCAGCAGATCAGAGTATTCTTGGCATGGGAGATCTCGACAACATCAAATGTTTAGACTCCGAGAAACCTGCCACGATGATGCAAGCAGCGAAGTCGAGACGGACTGCAGCAGCACCAAAGAAATAGGTTTAGAATTACCTATTTATTTACATATTTGCAGGCTTAGGTGAATTGCCTTACTTTTCTTTTCTACTACCTTCTTCATTCCTATTATCATTTTAAAACGGTTTCTAACTTTCAGACATTTTTTTTTTCACTATGACATCTGTCACTGACGTCACTGTCAAACCTACCTCTCAAATATTTCGAACAATCTGAATACGTGGCTTTTAATCTTTCTTCTTATTTCCGAACTTTATTATTTTGTTTCATAAATTATGTTAAATTACATTTACTTTATTCCTTTTTGTGTAAAATGTTAATTCACCTGGTCTGCACGATTGTTTTACTTTGTATGTTTATTTATTGCCTAGTTTTATTTATGCTGTCGTAAATTTAGTGTTTTGTATCACTTTTCTCAACACTTGTATTTCTTCTTCCCAAGACACGCAACTGGCGGGTGGGCTTGAAGATCGTGGTTTATTATTTATTTTTTGTTTTATTCTATTTTTTTGTGTTTTTATTATATATATTATTTTAATATTACGTATTTATGTGTAGTTGCACTAGCGATGATGAAAGTTTTGTTAGCGCTTCTAGCCTGAATGATAGTTTCACTAGCTTGCCCTCTCTCACAGAAACTCTGCAGGCTCAGTTTTCTGACATGCCAAAGAACTTCAATGTAGTCCATATAAATGCTCAAAGTATTCCAGCTCATTTCTCCGATATGCTGACAACTTTTGACTGTAAGAACATACACGCTATTCTTATTTCGGAGTCGTGGCTTAAAACATGCCTTCCATCTATCTCCTACTCTCTACCTGGTTTCCACCTAATCAGGAATGATCGGGCGGATCGTGCTGGTGGCGGTGTTGCTATATATCTTCGTGAACAAATACCTTTTCGTGTAATAAGCATCTCAGCACAGCCACCGCCATCAGACGCCGGCGAGCATCTCTTTTTAGAAGTGGAACTAAACCATTCTAAAGTCCTTCTAGGTGTCTATTACTCTCCTTCTTCACGCATAAATTTCTTTTCATCTTTCGACCAACTTCTTGAATCCTTAATCCCTTCTTACAGTCACACAATCATAATGGGAGATTTTAATACCTGTATGTTAAAACAGGACACACGCTCGTCTTCTCTTAAACGCATTCTAGAATTAACTCTTCTTCCTCTTAGTGCTACGCATCACTTTCCAAATTCTGTTCCTTCTCTTCTCGACCTCATCTTTGTTTCTTCCCCTAGTCTAGTTTGCAGGCACGGCCAATGCTCTGCTGATGCTTTCTCCTATCATGACTTGCTCTATCTTTCTTTTAGAATACGTACCCCTAAAGCAAAAGCGAGAGTTATTATGCAGCGCAATTTCAGTGACATGGATCGTTCGCTACTCTGCGAAGACGCCCGCAAAATTGATTGGTCTCCTTTGCTTAACTCAGACTGTGTGGACGATAAACTGCAGATATTTACAGATAACATAATACAGCTCTTTGATAAACATGCTCCAATACGGCCTATAAAGTTGAAACACTTACCAGCGCCTTGGCTGACACAAGATATTAAAAACTTATTGTCCAAAAAAGCTGCGGCCAAAGCGAGATACAAGCGACGACCAACTTCCATAAACTTGGAGAAATATGTTAATGTAAGAAATCTTTGCAACAAGGTGTGTAGGAAAGCACAACGCCAACATATCCATATCTCTGTTCAAAACGGAGATCCGGCTAAAGTCTGGAAATTTCTTAAAAAACTGGGAGTTGGCAAGTCACGTGATGAAGTCCTCCTCAAAGACATAGATATAAATTCTTTAAACGTACATTTCACAGCTTCGTCCAATTTTGACGGGACCACTAAAACAAACACTTTACTAGATCTTTCAAAAATCTCAGCTCCCAAATATTCTCCTTTTGTTTTCGAGCAATTTACTTGTTGTGATGTTCAAAAGAGCATAACATCAATCTCATCCAATGCTGTTGGTAGTGACTGTATCAGTCGAAACATGATTCTCCCTATCCTTGATGAAATCCTTTCTATCCTGTGCCATATTCTAAATCATTCTATAACTACCGGTATCTTTCCCTCAGCGTGGAAAAATGCGCAAATAATTCCTCTCCCAAAAAATCCGAAGCCATCTTCTTTCTCTGATTACCGCCCTATATCTATATTGCCATTCCTATCCAAAGGTCTTGAGCGTCTGATACATAAACAACTTTCCACATTCCTCACTAAGAACGCTCTCCTAAATCCCTTCCAATCAGGTTTTCGTCCTGGACATAGTACTGCCACAGCACTGGTACATATTACCGATGAGATTAGACTGGGTATGGATAGTGGAAAGCTCACGCTACTTTCTCTACTTGATTTTAGCAATGCTTTCAACACAGTGGATTTCCACATCCTGCTTGGCATACTCCGCTCTATTAACATATCTCCAACAGTGATTGACTGGTTTCATAGTTACCTGTTTGGGCGGCGACAGCGTATACGCGTTGAGGAATCGTACTCTTCTTGGTGTAATACGACTGCCGGTGTTCCACAAGGTGGCGTTTTATCTCCGTTACTCTTCGCAATTTTTATAAATTCTATCTCTCAACAGTTAATTTCGTCCTACCACCTTTACGCAGATGACTTACAAATTTACTCGCAGGCACCACTAGAATCGGTAGCAGATGTATTTTCTGCTATAAACTCGGACTTAGCACAAATCTGTGAGTGGAGTAAAAAGTATGGGCTCAAGATTGATCCATCTAAAACGCAAATGATTCTTATCGGTAGTCCCAGAATGATCTCTAAGTTAATTTGGTCAATGCTACCTGAGATTAAATTCGACGGAAATGTATTAGCTCTTACTGATCATGTGAAAAACTTGGGGTTATGCATGGATAAAACTTTAACCTGGGGGTATCAAATGCAGGAGACTAGTCGAAAACTATTCGCGTCAGCAGGCTCGTTGCGTAGTCTACGGAATTTTCTCCCAACGGCCACTAAAATTGCGCTGGCACAGTCATTACTTCTCCCAGTACTCGATTATGTTGATGTCAGCTATCTTGACCTTACTGAGGAGCAACTTGATAAACTTGAGCGTCTCCAAAACTTTTGTATTAGATTCATATTTGGATTACGTAAATATGATCACGTATCAGAATTTCGTAGCAAACTCAAGTGGCTCCCAATTCGTCTTCGCAGGAATACTCATATTCTTACATTACTGTATAATATCCTATTCAACCCGGACACCCCTTCGTATCTCAAAGAACGTTTTAAGTTCCTTCATGACACACATGCAAAGTTTCTGAGGTCGTCTAAGGATCTGAGGCTGCAGATGCCAACACATTCCACAAATTTCTATGACAATTCCTTTACTGTGCAAGCAGTACGCTTGTGGAATGCGTTGCCGATAGAAATTAGGCAAGCAAACTCGCTTGGCATATTCAGAAACGCCTTAAAACGGCATTACTTGGCTATGTGACTGAATTTTCATATTCTATTTAGTTCGATGTAACTACGTATTTTGTATGACTATATGTATATTACATGTATTATGTATTTATATATTTATTGATTTATGTATTTATGTTTTTATGTTTTTATGTATTGATGTATTTATGTATTGATGTATTTATGTACTTGTGTATCTATACATCTATCCTTACTTAATTTTATGACTACACCACTGTAACCTAATGGAAGGAAAGAGGAACCCACCACGCACCCTCGAATTGACCACCCCAACTATTGCAATAGAAAAAGGTTGACAATATCGAACTCCTCTAAAAGGATAAGGGATATAGGAATGGTATGGGTTCCAGGAAGATACCTGACTTGCAGCATCCCGCTGTATGCGCCGACTATTCTTCGACACGTGCTTCGCCTCTGCACGAGGCATCCTCAGGAACGATGGGCAACGACTGAGCGCTTTCCAACCGTGGGCATGTCTTATAAACGATTGTACTTTCTAATCCCCTCCCTCCGTTGCTCGACTGATGTGAGTCATTATGACGGTGTGCGAATATATTCAGCAATGGGGACCCGTTAAAGTTGGTTTGATCGTTCAGTAATGTATGCTTGTCCCGCTTTAAAATCCCTAATTGTTCCAATACGCACATTCTAATACCCTTTTGACAAGTGTGTATGACGTCAAATGAATGTCCGCTATTTAAGGTATGACCCGATTCAAGTAAATGTTCGGCAAAATTAGACTTTTCCGGCTGGTTGTTTCTAAACGCCGCTAAATGTTCTTTATATCTCAGCTCAAAACTTCGACCCGTCTGTCCTATGTACTTATTTTGGCATTGGTCGCATGTTAAGCAGTAAATACCGGACTTTTTGTTCTTGCATAATTTATCTTTACCATTGCAAAGAAATTTTAACGTTTTGTATGGTTTATAGGCTGATCTGATACCGTTCCTCCTCAGTATACGCGCCATACGGTCAGTTATGCTTCCAAAATAGGTAAGAACAGCGGTATTATTTATAGGTTCTTTTATAGAGGGATATAAAAGTGACTTGGCCATTCTAAGTTGTTTTCCTCTAATCATCTTGTCAATTAGGCGTTTACTTTACCCGTTGGATTGAGCTATATGATAAATAATATTTAATTCTCTGTTATATGATTCTATATTCAGTGGTACATTTAATAATCTATGAATCATACTGTGAAATGCTGCCATTTTGTGTTGCGATGGATGACAGGACGATGCTGGTATTGTACATACATACATACATAGACTCACGCCTGTTTCCCGGAGGGGTAGGCAGAGACTACGGAACGCCATTTGCAACGATCCAGACATATCTCTCTTGCTTCATTCACTCCCATCAGATTCCTCATGCATGCTCTTCTGTTCAGAGTACTTCTCACCTGTCCTGTTTTTAGGATGTCTCCAATCTGATCAGAGAACGTCCGCCTAGGTCTTCCCCTTCGTCCTGTCCCTTCCACACTTGGTATTGTACTATCTGTATACTTCGGTTTACGATAAATTTCAAATGAGTGTGAGGTACCCTCCCTTTTGATAGTCAAATCTAAGAAGTTTATTGAGCTGTTTTGTTCTATCTCCAATTCGAACTTAATTTTGGGGTGTAAACTATTAATTCTTGTAAGAAAACAGTGAAGCTGACGTTCTGTGCCCTTCCAAGCCAGCAAAATATCGTCCACGAATCTATAATAATATAAGATAATCGGTTCTTTTACCAAATGCTCGTGTTCGTAGTTATTCATAAAGATATCTGCTAACAACGGACTAAGCGGTGAACCCATGGCCAAACCCTCCTTCTGTAAGTAGTACTCGTTGTTGAATTGAAAATAATTTTGTTTACTGCATAACTCGGTTAATTTCAAAATATTCTGAATCTGTTCTGGGTGTATTCTATTTCTTCCCAGCAGATTTTTAATTATAACTAAACATTCTTTATACGGGACATTTGTAAATAAGCTTTTTACATCCAAAGACACGAGTTTTGTGTTTCTAGGTAGACAGATGTGTTTTATTTTGCTAATCAAATCATAACTATTTTTCAGGCTGTATTTAGCGGTGAATGACGTCTTCTCTTTAATCAATCCGTTTAAATATTTCGCTAATTTATAAGCTGGAGCGTTGACATATGAGACGACTGGACGGATGGGCACCTGATCTTTATGTATTTTTGGTAAACCATACAACAGCGGACACTGAGGGTTCATCGGTATAAGGCTTTTCGCTAAATAGCAGTTTTGTGGAAAAAGGTAAGTACTTGACTTGATACTGAGTTTTAATTCTGCATGAAATCGTTTGGTAGGATCGTAGGGCAGACGCTGGAAATCTTCGGTGTGTATTACATCTTGTACTTTGCTATTATACTGCGATCTAGACATAATTACTACGGTGTTGCCTTTATCCGCCTTATTTACCACCAAATCATTTTGTTGAATTTTATTTTGGATGGATTTATATATTTTTAATTCGCAGTTAATGAAATTAGTCGATTTGTATGTTTTTAACTGATGGGCAGCTAAACTCTTGACTATGTTATCTTTTTTATTTCCTGTAATAGCCATTTCTGCATCCACCGCCAATGTTTCAAAAGAATATTGCGTAACTTTTTGAGGAATACTATACTTTAATCCCTTCTCCAAAAGTGAGTTCTCGTCACGTGTGGAAATGGTATTCGAAAGATTCTTTATTCTGGGATGAAATTGATGATTACAAGTGGTGTTGCCAGTATAGTCTGAAGGTGGTGTTATTCTTCCTATCGGTTCTTGTAACTTCCTACTTTGAATGATGTATTTCTCGTGAGCTACAGTTGACGCTAATGCCCTAGCTTTTTGGTCTAATAAATCGAACTCGACATTGTGTAACTTGAATGAAAGTTCTAAGTGCAGTATTTTTAAATGTAGTTTTAAATTATCGCGAACCGTAAACCAACGTCTTGCCTCTTCACCTAGCCAAATTTTTTGAGCTTTTTGTATCGCTTTATT